>VXBX01004412.1:940262-951045 GCA_013400415.1 Scytalopus superciliaris
GGCCCCGGGGGCCCCGCCGGGGGCCCCGCCGGGGGCCCCGCCGGCAGCCAGCCCGCAGCCATCCCGCAGCTCCTCTCGCCGGGCCCGGTCTCTCCCTCCGGACTGTCGGGGACGCGCCGCCGTGCCCCGCCGCCGGCCCGAGCATCCCCGAGCGGGGCCGCNCCGAGCCGAGCCGGGGGCCAACCGGACCGGGGGGAAACAGAGCCGAGCCGCCCCGAGCTGAGCCGCCCCATGCCGTTCTACCGGCGGAGCGTGGCAGTGCGGGTCCGGCCGGCGGGGCCGGTGACCGAGCTGCGGGACACCTGCAGCCTGGCGGCCCTGGCCCTGCTGCGGCAGCTGGCCGAGCTCTGCGGCCACTCGGTCGCCCTCCTTGGGGACATCGAGGGCCACCTGCGGGCGCTGGCCCGCCGAGCCGCCCGCCTGCACCGCCGCGCCGCCCGCCTGCAGGCGCTGCTGAGGGGCCGCCCGCTCCGCTCCGCCGCCACAGGTAAGGGATGCCCCGGTGCCACAGGTAAGGGGTGCCCCGCCTCGGGATGGGGGGATCCTGCGTGCCCCAGCCCCGAGGATGCCACCGCTGGGGCCGCTTTCGGCTCCGAGGGCTCCCGCTCCCTGCTCCAGTGCCAGAGGGCTGCGCTGCTGCTCCTCCGACGTGGTCCCCCCACGTCCCCTCCCCGGCTCTTGCGGGGCAGAGGTGGCGATACCCCCACAAAGGCTCCTGGTGCCAGGGGTCAGGGCATTGTGCTGGGCAGGGGCATTGGGGTGAGGTCGGGACAACCCTGCACCCTTTCCCTCTGCCCGGCCGGCCTTTATTTCCCTGCTCTCAGTCAGCATTTTCCAGGCTGCTGTCCAAGCGCATCTCATGCTGCGTCCCCAATCACCAGGAGCTCTTTTGGGAAAGCGGGGACACTGGACTGCCAGAGCTGGTCCTTGCCAACCCCAAACTGTTCCTGCCTTGGGGCGGAGGACCAAGGGGCTGTCCCGTCCAGGGCAGGGCAGTTTTTGCTTGGGGTGTTGTATGTCTGGGGAAAATGCTGGGTTGTCGCACAGGCGTCCTGTTGACTTATCCCCTCCCCTGGCAGCCAGCAAGGTTTGGGTTCCCTTGGACTGCTTCCACTTCCCATTCCAAGTGTTTTGGTCTGGCACAGGCTGCTGTGCTGGGTCAGGAGCAGACAACCAGTTTCAGAAGAGCATGAAATCAGCTCGTTTTGGATTTGTTTATAGAAGTTTATTTTAAAGGCTTTGCGGGGCGGGGAGGGCAGTGCTTCTCCAGCACGTTCCCCCTGAAGCACCGCGTGTTTCCCAGGCCCTTGGCAGACCATGTGCCTCTGCTTTCGGCAAACCCCCTTGCAAGAGTTCCCTTGCTGCTCCGTCTGCCTGGAGCCATGGGAAATGACTGCCAGACCCTCGCAGCATGCATCTCGGATGCCGGGAGCGAGCAGAGCACTCAGCCTCCGCATGGGAGCCACGCTGCTCCTGTGAATGCTGCGGGTCAGTCATCAGGGTAAGAAGAGGCTCCTGTTGTCCTGTGAATTAGCCAGGATAAACAAGGGGACAGCAAGGTTTCACCCAAGCTGACCCGTGCACAGCACCAGGCTGTGCCAAAACCTGGCAGCGTCGTCATTGCACGTGCTGGACCAGTGTCTGCTGGAGGAGGAGCTGAGCATGCCGGTGACCAGATGGTCCCTCACTGCCTGCGTCTGGCCAGCAGGCTGGGAATGCTCCAGGTGGTCACAGGTTGTGTGTGTGCCACCGTGGTGGCAGGGGCACAGTGTGTGGGGACAGCAGGGGGATAGTATGGGGGACATGGTGTGGTGGACAGTGTTGGGGGACAGTGGAGGGACAGAGTGGTGAGGATGGTGTGGGGGATAGTGGGGGATCAGCAGCAGCTGTTGCCGTGGGCAGGTGGGGTGTGTAGCCCCACGTTGTGTGTTCAGCTAATTCCCTGCACCTGGAGTTTCTTGTAGAGCAACACCCCAGGTAGCTGCAGGGTGTGCATAAGGCAGCAGCAAATTGTCCTCCCGTGCTGCAGTTCCTCTTTAGATCCATGAATATGCATTTTGCAGACATGCCAGGCTGGCTCAGAGGTCAGAGGTGTGTCACATCGTAAAAATGCTGTGATTTATCTCGTGGGGAGAGCTGGGGCAATGTGAAGTGAGCAGAGCTGAGCCCACCACACGTCCCTTCCATCCCTACTTGGGCGCACAGAGGCTTGAGGGGTTCATTTCCCCCTCCCCCCCCCAAATCCTAAGGGGAGCACAGCCCACTCACCCTCCCACCTTTTCTGCATCCATCCACTACTACTGTTCCACTGCCAGTGGGATGTCAGAGCCTCCAGTGTGACTGAACTCTTTACTTAAGGAAAGAAGAGTTCCAAGTGGTATTTAGGTGGCTGTTTGTTTTTCTAAGTGTTCCAACATCAGCCCGTGGTGGGGGAACGGATCACATCTCAGGGGGACAGGAGCTCCTTGTGAGCCCCCAGGGCTGTGGGAGAGCACTTCCCACCGAGCTGCAGCACAGCAGGGTCTCAGGACTGAGGAGCAAACACTTACCAACACCCCACACTGGATTTGGGGTTTATTTTCTCCTTGTTTTCATCTGGTGAAGAGGATCCAATGGCAAAAAATCATGTTTCTCCTCTTAAACTGGAATGGAATCCCAGTGTCTTGCCCTTGGGAGATGCAGGGGAAGATCACCTGGAACCAGTCATGTCCTGGTGCAGCCTCTGTGCAGCCAGAGGGGTCTGGGTGACATGCTACGGCCTGTCTGGCCAGCTTGTATAGACAAGGATGGATCAGGCTGGAGACCCAGCAGGTGCCATCCCTACTGCACAGGGCTGGAGACAACACCAGCCCAGCACCAGCTGCAGCACCTCCTTGCCACAGACCCAGCGCCTCCCTGGAGTGGGTTAGTCCCATCCTCTGGCTCCACTGACACCCCATGATGGGGACCAAAGACTTATCAGAAAGTGGGAGTGCTCCAGGTGTTGCAAAAGTCCAGCCACGGGGCAGGCAGGGCACGGTGGCTGAACTGATTCCAGCTTCCATCAGGCCATGGTAGTTTACCCTTCCCAAGGATGGTCCTTGCGGTGCTCCAGCTCCCAGGTTTGGGCATCCTCAACTGAATCAGGAGTCTTTGCCTGGCTTTGGATTCTCACAGACAACTTTAAAGATATCCAAAAGCCGCAGGTCTCCTTCCCCTGGCTGGGGAGCTCAGGTCACTGCTGTGCAGCAGGTCTGTGTGCATTGGGATTTCCAGAGGCTGTGAGCCAGCGGGAGCTGCTTCATCCTCCTCATCAGGAAGGGGAGATACCAGTGGAGCAGAGTTGCTGCCAGATGAAGGAATCACACAGAGAATGGCTGGGAAATCACTTGTCCGACAAGACAGTGTGGCTGTTTCCAGTGCGATACAGCTGCCAAGGACTGTCAGATTCCTCTGCTCTTATTCACCAACAGTGGTGGGAGTGGGGAGTATGCACACCCATCCCCGGGAGCTGGGAGAATCCCTCATCCCTTGGTGCAGGGAGCTGAGGATTCCACATCCAGGCGTGTGGTCCTACTGCGGCCAGGGCAGAGCAGGGACCAGGCTCCTTGTCCCACTCCCCTTGGCACAGCCGTGTCCCAGGGGGTGACACACGCCAGCACGGCTCAGCCCTCCCCCCGCGGGACCCTGCAGCTCCAGAAATAAATCTCAGCGAAGCAGAGGATGGGGCCGGCGCCGAGAGCTATTCAAGCCGCAGTCCCTGAAGAGCTGCGGGACGGTTCTCTGGAAGGAACCCCGGGCTGTGCTGGCAGGAGCAGCTGTTTACTGCTCCTGCCGAAATGTGCAGCATTCCCGTCCTCTGACTTCCCAGCCTTCCTTGAAACCGGCCATCGAGATAGACAGAGCTGTCGGCCAGCCGGGGCTGCTGCCCCCCACGCCCGCTGCTCGGCTGTCCCATAGCTAGGCTGGCACGGATGTTTTCCCCCAGATCCTGCCACTGGATGAACAAAAAAGGGGATGAAAGAAAGAAAAAAACCCTTGCTGACATGTTGGAGTTTCCTGTCAGGCTGCAGTGGTTATTCTGTCCTTTGGTCCCCCCAGGACAGGGGACAGGGGCTGCAGTTGTTACTACAGTCCCAGAGCTCACCCATGTGAAACTACCTGAGCCCCAGTGATCCATTTTGGGGGCCAGGCTCCTCTGCCCCTGCAGCCGCCCCTGTCAGCACCTGTCCATGGGGTCAGTGAACTTCAGGACAGAACACAGTGCCAGGAGTGGTACAGGGCTCTCACTGCAGACTCACGGGAAGGAGATGTTCCAGATCAAAGCGACAAGAAGGGTCAGTTTGGAGTGAGATGTGGCCTTAGTCCATCCTGATACTCTCCTCCCCTGCAGCCCTGACCCACTGCAGCCATAACCACAACCACGGGAAGCAGCATTTGGAGCCTCCTGGGCCACCAGAACAGGCTGTGGCCAGTGCCGGGCGAGGGGTGCTCGCCCCCACAGCAGTTCTGAAGCCCCACAGTGATGCTGAAGTGGCTTATGTGGGTCCCCTCCGGAAGCCCAGCGCTGTTCATCCCAGCCACAACCCGCCGCAGCCCCCCCTGCAGGGCAGAGCGGCTCCCAAAACCTTCCCAGACCTCCAAGACGTTTTCTCTGCCTGCATTTCTCCGAGCCAGCGGTGATTTCAGCATCGGAGGGGCGAGCACCGCTCCCTAAGCTGCCGGCGTGGGCGGGAAGCGGGATGCTGACCAAGGCTGGATGGTTGGCTCGGCTGCTGGAGGAGGGGGAGCGGAACCGCACCCTCCCCTTTAACAGGAACCGTCTGCTGAGCGGCTCAGGGAGAGGTGGATGGATGGTTAACGCACGGCTCCCACCGGGCCCGCTCTGGCTGACAGCCAGTCCCCGAAAATGTGTGCTACAGGCAACGCGAGGGGCAGGACATCCCAACCCTACTGCCAGTAGCTCCCTACACTGCTGATGTTCCTGCAAGCAAAGGGCAGCCCTGGCTGGGCTTTGCCACCCTCCGTGGTCTCAGTTCCCCCCCAGCCCCCCTACTAGTGGGTGTGGGGTACCTGCAGAGCCTGACCATGCTCTGGGGGACACACGCAACATCCTGAGAGCTGACCTTGAGGATGGCATCTCCAGTTCATTGCTGCAACCTCTCTCCCTCCCTCCTGGCGTTTTGTTGGGGTGGGCCAAGATTTCTGCTCGAATGGACCCAAATCCTGGTTTGAAAAAAAACAAAAAAAAAAAAAAACCACCCAAACAAACAAACATTTTCACCTTTGGGTTGTGTTTTGGAAGAATTCATGTGAGAGCTGATTCCTTGCTCAGGAACTGGGCTGTGACCCTCAGGAACAGTGCATGGAAGCACGAGGGAAAGCAGCCACCACTGTCTCCTCACAGCCTCACCACCCCTGGTCTTTGTGATTCCTCCTGCCTGGGCTGGTCTCTGCGGAGTGAGCTTGGAAGAAACTCCATGAGCACCAGTGTTCCTGGCTCCTCTTAGGAAGCACTTACAGCATAACATTGGCTGGGAATATGGCAGCACTTATGGATCAGGAACATGGATTGGCTTCAACTATGTCTCTCCTTGGAGCTTGCGTCATCCTAAAGCAGCATGCAGGATGTGTTCACCTCCACGTGGAAACAAGAGCTGGAGTGTGCCTTGGCAGCCACTTCTCCAGCTGCAGGGAGCTCCGTGGTGCTCAGAAGAGGCAGAAGTGGGAGTGCAGGATGGCTCCCTGTGGCACCTGCGCAAGTTATCCATGCAGCAAGCTGCTAGTGGCCGGGGAGGCTGAGCTTTGGAAAGCAGATGACCCTTGGCAGGGGACAAACCCAGCAGTCCCTCAGGGACAAGTATCCAGCTTCCAGCATGGCCTGTGCTGCCCGGGTGCCCAGCGCTGTGACCGCTGGCCATGCCCATTTCCCCACGGGCACTGACACTGGCACGGGGCCGGCCGCACGCTGACCGCTGCGCGTGCACGGGAGCCGCTCGCTGCCAGCACAAAGCCTGGATTGAGCAGGAGCTGGCACGGCGCCCAATGGGCCGAGGATGCTGGCGAGGAGAATCGGCTCTTCTTCTCCTCACCCGTGCCAGCGGGCTCTGCCACCCTCCTCCTGCACTCGTGCCTGGCAGTGAGGCTGGCCACCCGCCTCGGGCACTGGGATGCCTCTGGCAGGGGATCAGGCTGGCACCTTGGGCAGTGGTAGATGTGTGGCTCTGGGTGAGGGCCTGCCAGCACACAGGGTGACTGTCCCCTGTCCACCCACCAGAGCCTGACCTGGCACGGATGCCAGTGTGGCAGCTGGTCAGAACTCCAGGAGCCAACGTGGAGCTGCATGGTGTGTGGTGACTGAATGTGGTGGGCAGTACAGAGATCGGGAGAGGGTCATTACTCCTTGAGTTAATTAATGGCAACAGATTAAAGCAGCCAGGGAACAAGGTAATTCCCCCCATTACCCAGACAGTGACTGTGGGCGACCATTTCCCTCCCTTCCCAGCACCTCGAGTTATCGGCTGGATCCATATGGAGCAGGCATGGCCCCACTGTGAGCTTGGATCCTTGCCTCAGTGTCCACGTGGCCAGGCAGGAGGATGGGGATGGGCACAGCAGGGCACCGCCCATCCCCAGTGCAAGGCAAATCCCACCCACACACATGTGCATACATGTGTGAGTGTGCACATGTGTGCCTGTTGCAGAGGTGGGCACTCCTGGGCATGCTGAGGGTGCTGGGGTCTGTGCTGTCAGAGCTCCCAGAGGGATGCTCCTGGGTTATCTTGTGCTTGCTTCATGCACGGTGGAACTGGGGGAGGGGGGTCTCTACGGCTGTGCGGTCAGGACTCTGCTCCGGTGCTTTTCCGTCCTCCGTGGCTGCCTGATGCCAGCACCTCTCCACCGGACAGGGCTTGTCCCTCACTGTCCCACCATTTGCCATCCGCGGGGCTCTCACGTGGCTGCGTCCTGCGGGCAGAGGGAGCGGATCCCCCTCTGCAGACCCCGCGTGGGGGTGTCACGCTTGTCTGGATCACGCCGAGGTTCCGGCCAGCCCCCGGGTGTTCCCTTCCCCACAGCTGCGGCCGGCAGCCTCCCGGGTGGTCCCGGCTGTCAGGCAGCGTGTGGGCTGTCGGGGCCACCTGCGAGGGGCTGTCTGTGTGGGACCAGCTCCCTTCCTGCCGCGATGGGACCCCAGCCAAAGGCGGGGGGAGGTGGGGATAGGCAGCCCCCTCCCCGACGGCCACTGGGTGCTGCCAGCCTCGGGAGCCCTTCACCTGGCTGCCTGATCCCTAATTACAGCTCGCACTGCCCACAGCAGCCACACAGGCTGGCACAGCCGACGGCACAGGTGGTGGTGCCATCTCCTCTCCAGGGGTCCCACCAATCGCATCCCATGCGTGGCTCCCGGACCCACTGGAAGGATTCCAGCTGGCAGGACGCTCTGTTGCCGCTCCATCTCCATGGCTCCGGCACCCGCAGCAGGGATGTGTAGCTATATCTTTAAGAAGGGCCTGGGCTGGGGTGGGAGAAGCGTTTCCATCCAGCCTTTCTCCAGAAACCTGGATCGAGTTAGCGCAAGCGAGCGATTGCCGGAGTTGGCGCTGTGGCCGTTCCCCGCTCCTGGCCGGGACAGACGCCGGTCCAGCCCGTGGGCAGCCATGGGAGCTCAGGGCAGCCGGTGAGGTGCAGGGCAGCTGTCATCCCCTCCCGTGGGGACAGGAAGAGGAGGCAGAGTTAGGTAAGTAGAAGTTCTTTCCTCTCCCGCCTGTGGGACTCACTGCCCTGCTCCAGAAGGGCTCGGCAGCACCGCAGGACAAGGGCAGGGAACGGTGGGTGCATGACATAGGACACGCACCCGCTGGAGATGGGTGCAGGCAGCAGGCAGCCCCCGGGCTGGCAGAGCCGCCTGCTCGGCTCCTGGCTCCTGCCCGCACACACTGAGCAATGGGGATGGTGGGATGGGACCAGCTGGGCACCCACTGCCCATCTCGTGAGAGCTCACAGGTGGGTCACACCGATGGTGGCAGCAGGCAGAGCTCCGGGGGGGGGTTGCAGTGCCCTCCACCCCCTGGCAGTGCCCGTGCCAGCCCAAGGACCGGTTGTGTCCCTCCTCTTCCTCCCCACCGGCTTGACTGGGGCAGGAAGCACCCCAGGGAATATCCCCAGGGACCCCACTGGGAGGAAGGAGCCAAGTGTGCCCCTGCACTGCTGAGGGCAGAGGGGCTGGAGGATCTGGTGGCCTTGCAGGGGGAGATGCCAGTGCCACTCCTCACACCCCCATGTCTCCTGTGAGTTATAATGCCATAATAAATATATGCCATAAATGGCACGAACCAGCAATGGCATCACGGCAGGTGGTGGCAGCTTGGCTCCATGCTGTTCTCTGGCACAGCTGTTGTGGGGGGCGTTCCGAGGAAGCTCTGCATGGCTGGGGGAGTGGGCACAGGTTGTGGAGTGATCAGGGCTGGGGTCCCCGTGTCCCCTAGGCCTGACCCCACAAATGGCTTCATGCTGAGCTCTCATGCACTGCCAGAGATGTCACAGAGCCAGGAGACCGCATCCTGCAGCCCTGGGCACACCAGGAGCATGGAGGGCACTGCTGGCAGTGCCTGTCCTGAGCAGGACATCAGGCCCTGGTGCAGGTCCCTGGACACAGAGCAAGAAAATATGTTGGTGCACTGAAGGAATCTCAGGAATGCAAAGCCTGGAGGGGACTCGAGGTGGCACAAAGGTGTCACGGCAGCTCCAGCCCAGTTTTCCAGCCCTGCACGCAGATCTCCTGCCAGCACCAGACCTCGAGGGGCGGCTTGGGGGTCACCTTCAGCAGGGCAAGACAAGGGGGGTTGAAGGGGTTGGTGTCCCAGCTCTGCCCTCCAGCTCAGCTGGGACCCTGCCTGTTGTCTGTACTCGTTCTGCTGGGATGTGGAACCCCTCGGGGTCCAGCAGAGCCCTGGGAGTGACTTGCCATGTTGCGGGTGCAGGGCTGAGAGCCCTGGCCCTACTCCCTGGCCCTGGCCCGGCCTCGAGCCATTCTTCTCCAATGAGCTCATCTGCCTCACTGGTTGTGAGCTTTAACATGGTGTCTTGGACAGAAAATAACCAGCTCGGCCACTTAGCGAGTGTTTATGGCTTCTGCATAGCTGAGCTCTCTGCCAGGAGAGGGGCTGCTCTGGGAACAGAAAGCGAAGCCACTCCCATGCTCGGGCCGGACAGTGCCGGCATGTCCCCACTCAGTGCCCGCAGTGGGGCCAGGCACACGGGGTGCACTCGGCCACTCATGCCCTCCTGCCCTTCGGCCCTGGCACAGTGCACCCAGGATCCTGGATGGGCCACCCAGAGCTGTCTGTGCTCCCAGGAACCGCGTGGCCAGGACAGCAGGTGGCTGCATGTGCCCATGGGGCTCAGGGAGGATGCAGGGTCTGGGGCTGCCCACACCAAGTGACAAGTGGCTTGGAGTGATGGGGACTTTGCCCGGCTCCCTGGGGTGGGTGCAGAACAACAGCCCCATGGTCAAAGTGTGGCCCCATGACCCCCAAGTGGGGCTGTTTGCAGAGGGGCTGCTGCCTGGGCACCGTGTGCTGCCCAGGGAGCACAGAGGCTGAGTGAGGTGGGTGGCAGCCAGCCTGCACTGCCCACAGCCCCACAGCCGGGTCCCTGTGAGCCGAGGCAGTGCCACAGCCCAGCCCTGGCACAGGGGCATGGCATAGGCACCAGGGTGCCACCACGGGGCCTCTGCACTGCTGCGGCTGTCACACCCACCTGCTCCCACATCAGTCACACAAACCGCTCCTTGCGCCAAGTACTGATCCAATTTGTGGCTGTTTCCATAACAACCTCCCAGCGCTTTCTGGTCCTTTCTGTTGCTACACGGATGCTGAGATCCGGTGTGTCAGGGATGCTCTGTCCCGGGACACAGTGGCTGGGCTGAGCCATCCCGATGCCTCTTGGCTCCCGGGGGTGAAGGGCTGTGCATGCAGCAGGCCTGGGTATGCTGGGCAGGTTTCCCCAGACTGAGAAGGGCTTTTTTCCCCCCTCAGAGGGATATGGTGATGTTTGGGCCAGGGGAAGGAGCCCAAGGGCTGTAACTGATCCCAGTGTCCAGCCCTCTCCCGAGGGTCCCTGCATGCAGCTCAGCCTTGTGTAGTCATGGTACTGTCCAGGACACTCAGTGCCAGCACCTTGGAGGTGCTGCTGGATAAGGGACCCCACTGTTTTTCCTACCTAAGACCCCATAAGCCCCATGCTTGGCTCTTGCAGTGTCCTGTGGCTCTCACACATAGTTCCTGATGGAACTCAGCCCCAAAGCTCTCCCACATCTCCTGTCCTGTGCAGGGCTCCAGCTGCTCAGAGCTGGCCTCTGCCTCCTGGCAGAGCTCCCTGACCCCTTTGCCTCCGTCCACCCCCTGCTCAGTCACCAACCCAGGCCCAGCCCGATCCCCAACATTCTGGGATGCCCAGCCCCAGAACCTCCCACACAGCCTCACTGCCCCAGGGGTGCCCAGCCCCGGTACCCATCCCCATCCCCATCTCCCTGGGGAGTGCCCAGCCCCGGTGTCACCTTCATCTCCCGGAGGGGTGCCCAGCCCCAGTGCCACCCCAATCTCCATCCCCCCGGGGGGTGCCCAGCCCCTGGGTCACCCTCATCCCCATTGCCCCGGGGGTGCTCAGCGCTGGTCCCTCCCATTCCCATCCCCCCAGTACTCCCCATCCCCAGTGCCGCCACCCCCATCCCTCCGTGGGTGCCCAGCCCCGGTACCCCCCACGCCATCCCCATCACCCCGGTACTCCCCATCCCCGCGCCGCC
>VXBX01004414.1:0-36764 GCA_013400415.1 Scytalopus superciliaris
CGCACCCCCTCCCAGCTCCCTCCCCGCCCCTTCTCCCGCTGCCCCCCAAACGCGCACCGAGCCCTCTGCCCCCACAGGGTAGCAGGTGCAGCGGGGTCTGGAGCCCCTCGGCTCCTGGTCCTCCCCTAGTCCGACGCCCTGCTTTACTCCATCCCGGAACGCAGGCGAGAGAAAGGCTGGAGCGACCTTAATGCTGCCCGTCGAGGCGATCTGCGCTGCTGGAGATTGGCAGCTGTCAATTATTTATGGCACCAGCCTGGTGCATTCAGCATCACGCAGCGAACCCAGCACCCGGGTTCTGCAGGACGGAGAAGAGGGAAGCGGTGCTGTTTTGGAGCCCTCCCCAGTAGATTTTGGCTTTGGATCCAGGCTGCAGAAGAGACGGGGGAATCCCTTGGCTTTCCCTGCAGATCCCCGGATCTCCCACAGACAAGCTCATCTCCTCATACGTGGCTCTTGGAGGCAGTTTTGTCACTCCTGCTCCTCCTGCAATGCAGAGATCTCTGCTAACCCACACCCCGATGCCCCCAGTCTCAGGTGACCCACCACAGAGGGTGCTGGACGCTGAGCACCCCCAACAGCATTCCCTGGGCTCTGCACCACTGGCCACAGTGAGAGTCTATGGTCAATGAGCCACTGGGAGCCTTTGATGTTGGGCAAGGGAGAAAGACCCCCACCTGGGGCACTGGGTATTTTGGGAGGGGGTAACATCCATGGGGCTAGCCAGTGCAGGTTGCCTTGAAGCCCTGCAAAGGTGAGGCCATGCCAGGAAACAGAAGATTCTGCCATATAGGCAGAGCCTGGACTGAGTGTCCTGCTGTCCCTGGGACACTTACACCCTTGGGTATCTCACCAGGGGCTTGATGAAGATCCTGTCTTGGCTGGCAGATACCAGCCCCAAGCTAGGGAAGCAGCACAACAAGGCGTGCCATGGTTCTCCAGAACTCTTAGAGGAAAACAAGAAATGGCTGAGAAAGGGTGGCTGGGTGGAATCTGAAATGAAGGAGTGAAACCTGCTGCTGGGGGAAGGAGGCATCAAGGCTTGGGCTGACACTGAGACAGAGATGATAAGATACTGAGACAAACGGCCTTTTTCAGTTAAAAGGAGCCTTTGGCTCAGTCTGAGGTGAGTACAGAAACATTATCAGGAGAAGAAAAATCCACTGGAGAGCCATGCTGGGGGAGGAAGGCTGGACAGACCAAGTGGAAAACCAAGAGGAAGCCTGAGCAATGAAGCAGTTCATCCTCTTGGTTCAAGCTGCTGCAGGGTGTTGCTGAGCCACCATGTGCCTGTCAGGCTGCACCCCAGAGGTGCTGCAGTGTGGTTCCTATGTGGTATATTTGGCAGCACATGAAGCAATTCTCATCCAGCTGGTACATTGAATTGTTCCACTCCACTGGGATGCTGCAGGAAGGACGGTCCACAAGCATCTCCATAAAAACAAACAAAAGCTGACTGAGCCTGCCTGGCTTAATGCTGGATGCCAAAGTGGAGAATGAACCCTGAGCATAGCCTTAATTTTTTTTCCCTGTGTGCAGGGAGTGTGAGCCAGTTCTAATAACAGCACACTGCACGTGTGTGTCTGAGGCCTCTGGAAAAAAACATCTGGTGTTGCACAGTTTCAGAAAGAGCCCTTGGCCCTGGCCTTTGAGCCTGTGCTGTGCTGAATGGGCACAACAGGGCAGAGTTGAGGATGCTCATTCTTTCTCACTAGCCTGGCTGTGAAAGAGAAGGAAGTGGGTGCTGTTGCACTTGGGGGTGTGTGTCTGTCTGCCTGCCTGTCTCTGCTGTCCAGCCTCACGTTTGAAGCACTGGATCAGTTTCTGCCAGATTTCAGAGCAAGGCAGGATCCTCAGAGAGACTAAATCCCATTTTATTGTTCTATTGTCTAACTGTTTATGAAAAGAGACATCTGAGTAGACAAGAGAGCACCAAACTTAAGTCCCAGCTGAGGAAATGGATTCATCATCAACTCTTTTATAAGACATCAAAGAATCCACACAGGAGAGAGCCATTATGAGTGCCCCAAACCATGGGAAAAACTCTCATGTGCCTTATTAGCCATGAGCTAATCCAACCATGAGACACAGGGCAGCAGGGAACTGGGATTTGTTAAATTGCACTTCTCAGCAAGCAGCTCAGGTTGGACTCTTGGATGCTCAGCCGTGCTGCTGCCCATGCCCACTGCACAGGAGAGTGTCTGTGAGGAGCCTGGCATGGCATCCCAACTTTGGAGAGGAAACAGCAGGGCATCCTCTTTCCTAGCAGGGCATCCTCCCAACATGAGCGTATCCCTGGGCTGACAGAGAAGATGCCAAGTCCCATCTCCCAGAGCTATGAAGCACATGCTGAGCACTGAGCTTCCCAGAAGAATGGAAGGGCTTTGCCACAGTGAACTGCTGCCACGAGGCTCTGCAGACCTGCTTGCTGGTCAGGGAGCACCAAACCTTGGTGTTTCCCAGAGGAAAGGTCTGTTTTCCCTTCTGGCCTTGGCTGGAGAGTAAGGGGAATCAAACCTGAATGCTGGGCAGACCCAAGACCTTCCTCACAGGGATGCCTGACCTGGATGGCTGAGTGCATCTCTGTGAGCACCTCCTGCAACAGCTCAGCCTGTGCTATGGGAGCTTCTTTCTCCACCTGAACTGCCAAGAGCTGATTACTTTGGTTATGCCTCTCATCCCTGCACAGCTATGCTCCAAGCCAGTTCAGGAATGAACAGGAAGTTTTTCCATACAAAGGATCCAACAGAAAACATTGTGCAGGATGCAGGAGGTACCCAGAAATAGGAGCTCAGCTGGAGGAGATGAAAGAAAGAGCAGAGGCACTATGGATAGCTATTCCCCTGCTCTGTCTCCTGGGGAGGGACGGGTGAACCACCACAAGGCTAATTTCACGAGCGGATGACACCAAACAGTGACTTGTTCTGCTTCCCATGCTTTTTAATTAACACTTGCATGGCCTCATCAGCTGAATAATTGCCTCCCTTCATGGGTCAACAAGCCAGCAGCCTCTGACCTCCCATTCCCACCTGGGTACAATGTTCAGTGCCTGCACAGGGTGCAGGGGGGGTGTGCTCTTCTATCACCAAACCTTCCCTCGGGCAGCACTGGCAGGAAAGTGATAGGACAGTCCAGAAACTCTTCAACTCAGTTTGATCTTGGCCAGGACTAGCCTTATCCTTTCTAATCCTGAGCTTTAAATAGGTACCACTGAGAGAAAGCCCCCTGCCATGCTGGGCAGTAAGAGGGTGGTTTCCCTCTCTGTTGCTATGGGATAGGAGCAGATTGCAGCAAGGGGAATTTAAGTTGAATATTAATAATAAAACAATATCTGCTAGTAAAATGAATATAGTGCTGGAGGAGACTGTATTGAGCCATCTGGAGATTTTAAAGGAAAGGTTAGATAAAAAAAAACCTGTCAGGACCAATTTGGGGTAGGGAAATGGATTGGATGACTTCCCAAGAGCTCTCCCAGCCTGAGTTTTTCCGAGTACAAATTCATTTCCCAAAGTGGCAAGGCAAGAGAGCAGCTCAATTTAGAGGCAGAGTTTCTCCCTAATGATTCCCACTGGATCAAAGGCATTCCTTGAATTGGCACTTGCAGAGGCCTTTTCCCTTGGCAGTGGGTCTGTGTCTGTATGAGAGAGGGAGCCTTCTGGAAAGTCCAGCTTTCCCAGGTGCACGTCCAAAAGGACCCACCCAGGGCCCGTTCTCCCATGTCAGAATCCATGGGAAGATCCCATAGCTATCCCGTGCTGCTTCTGCAGCCCCAGGGAGGAACTGGGACACTCTCTTGCCCTAACAGGCAGGGAAGATGTGTGTCCCAAATGCCACAGAAGTGCAGTGCGATACCAGCCTTTATACAGTAGGGCCAGGGGTTCTCCAGGTGTTTCAGTTCCCAGCTGAATCTGAGCTCAAGGAAGTCCACCAGGGTCATGACTTGGCTCCGGAACTGGAGGCTCTTGCTGGCTCCCAGCACATGGTTCTACCACACCACAGCTCCTTGTTGGGCATGGACCATTTGCCTCACTAGGATGCAGGTGTGCAGGCAGGAGGCATCCCTGGTCCATCAGAAACCCACAAAGGTCACATCTGCCTTCTCCAGAGGTTGCCAAGGTTTTGTTCTGAACCAGACCCTGGCCCGCTCCCAAGGGGTGTGACTACAGCGTGTGTGTGTCCCCGCAAGCTACAGGGTGGGGGGCACCTGGGTTTGCCCAGGAGGAAGCTGTGGCCAGGGACTGAGAACAAAATCCCTTTCTTCGTGGGAAAGTGTAGGGACTTGAAGTGGTCAGACAGCCTTATCTCTGGTTTCGAAAGCCACACGCTGATCATTTGTCAAGATTAGCGCGTGCGGTAGAAGGGATGGAGCTGTTCCAAATCCGGGCTCACATCTCTTCCCTGGGCTCACGGCCATTCATAAAAATGCCAGAGCAGCAGCGGCGGCAGCAGCACATTCTGGGGCTGTGGTTTGGGGAGGACTAAGAGGTCAACCGCAGGTTATACAAGCTCTGAGCGGGGAGAAGAATACACAGGTTGCTTTATTTATACATCCATTAGCATCTTTCCTCCAGGAAAAGTGTGCGGGGAGGCTGGCGAGGGAGATTTAGCAAGGGCAAGGTGCAGGCAGGAGGTGATGTGCTTAAAAAAACCTTTCCCAACCATGCCAGGACCCCAGGGATGAGAGAATCAACAGGCAACAGCCGTGGAGATGAAGCAGGAGCAGTCTCAGCTGAATTCAGTAGTGCACAGGTCAGGGTAAAAATGATGAAGGCTGAGGAAAGGAAGCAGTGCCACCCTCCCAGTAAACTCCAGCATAGTGATGGCAGGGCACTGGGGACCTGTGGTGGGGTGGGCTGGCCCTGTAAGCCCCAGGGAGAAGCAGCCCTGATCACAGCTGGTACCCATCAGCTTGGGCTCAGATGAGTGGGAGCCTGGGAATGCTATAAAAGGCTGGTGCCTGGAGCTGGGCTGGTTGGAGTAAGTAGTATTTGGGGGGAATTCTATAACTTGGATGTGAGAGAAAAGACTGCTCTGTGGGCAGATCTGGAGGGAATAGAGGGATCTTTATGGCAAGAAAAATGTTTGACAGCTCCTACCTATCTGTGAGGATATCCCTGAAGCCAAAGCGTGGTGGTAGGAGAGCAAAATGCCTTCAGAGCTAGGACTTGAGGCTGGGTCAGGTGCAGGGCTGAAGCTGGGAAGCTTTTGCAGAAGGGGTCCTTGCGGGGAGGTTTGTGTCCCTCCTGGCTTTGCTGGAGAGGTGTTCAGTGCTAGTTCATCTCCAGCATCAACATGATATCCTACAGACTCTGCTGTCTGCAGTGCCTGAGGAGCCAGGGCTGTGGGGAATTGCATGGCCTCAGGGTTACCTGTGGCTTGACCTGCAGCCAGATGTGCTCAGGGAAGGCTCTCCCAGTGCATCTCTGTGCTGGATCCCAGCTGGCACATGCCACAGGGCTGCAGAGAGGTCAGCTTCAACAGGAGAAGATGATGTGCTACTGAAGTAATTCAGTCTCTTTCACACTGCTGCAGTGGTTCAGCACTTGCATTTCATCTGTCCTGCATCAATGTTTTTTTCTCTAGGGACTGTCCCTGATGAAAGAAACAGTTCCACTAGTATTGGTTTAAGAAAAGACCCCTAGAACTCATTAGATGATCTTTAAGGTCCCTTCTAACCCAAGCTAACTGGTATGTTTGATCACTTCTCCAGGGTTCAGCCAGGTCCTTTGCAGAGCTGTGCCTTTGGATTTTAGGAAGATACATGTTCTTCCCTGGTTGTATGTCTAGCTGAGTCACCTGCTGCCTTTCTTGGGAACAGAATGATGGCAGCAACCCAACAACTTAGCGACAAAGTCTCTGTTCAGTGACCTCACTGCTGCACACAGTGGAAGAAAAACACCACAGGACTGGAAAGAAATTACTTTTCCTTTGGTATGTGGGGAATATTGAAGGGCATTAATACAAACAGACTTCTTTCGTGATGATTTTTTTTTTTTAAAGTCCACCAGCACAGGTGGGTTAATTGTAACCTTTGAGATCACCTTCATTCCCTGTCTTCAACACTACTGTAAAGGAAAGAGTTTGCCTGGCTGGAAGTCCTGGGATGCTCAGGAGGGCTGAGTGACCATGGACAGCTGGTTCCTGCAGGCAAGGGGAAGGCAGACACCCAGGTCTTCTGGGGTGACTTCAGCAAGCAAGAGGGACCCAAGAGACAGCTGTGGATACAGGCCCTAGGAGGTCATGCCCAAGTGCAGAGGCTGCTGCAGGGTTCTGTGAAGAAGCAGCCTGAGGGATGTCCTCTCTCCTCCATCTCCTGAATTTTAGGAGAAAAAGCCACATGGACCTTTCCTGGCTGCTCCAGCAGCCTGCTTGGATGAGGGCTGTCTCAGTGAAAAAGGTATGTTTGTGGGGGTGGGTAATGGAAAGCAGCCCTGGGGACAAGATACCTGCACACCTGATTCTCTCTTTTGTGCCTGTTTTTGCCTAGCCACAGACATTTTGCCACAATTTTCCCACACCTCAGGCCGGCTTTTCCCTGGCTGAGGTCAAGACCTGCTTGTTCCAAGCCAGGGGCAGCCTGGCTCCCACACGTCCCAAATACTGGGTGACTCTGGATATACCAGTGTGGGAACAGCTGAAATGCTGCTGTTACCCACGTCGCTTGAGGCAAGGGGATGAGGGGGAGTTATTTTTGGGTTCAAAGGGGGGCTCTGCATGCCCTCCTGCTGCAGCCAGCTCTGCCCCATCCTCTGAGGTGACCCGGCAGGCACGATGAGAACGGCCATAAATAACGGGTGGTTATTTCTGCACAGGGAAGAAAGTGTAACTAATACCAGCTTGGGCTCCTTCCAGACCTGCTTGGATCTGGGACCTCATGGCTGATATTTGGCTTCACCCACTTCCCTTTGCAAGCAGCTGTTCCTGCAGGCCCTGCATCTGTGTTTGGCCTTTGGCAGTGTTTGCTAATCCTTTCTCACTGTACAGCAACGTGCACTTGCCAAGGTCCCACTGACCCATCATCAAAAAAAGAAGAGGAGGAGGAGAATTTGATATCTTCTGCAAGTGAAATAGCTTGGGTTCAGTCTTGGAGAATTTCCCGAACTCTCAAGGAATTTCCTGATCTCAGGAATCTGCCAAAATTTGGGATCTGCCTTGGTCTGACTGCACATATTTCCAGAGCACATGCTGCAGTGTTGTGTTTTGGGTTTCCTCGCCTGTCTTTGAGAAGGCACATTCAACCTGAATGGGTCAGTAACACCAGAAAGTAAAACCTCCCCCAACAGGCTGCAAGAGTATGGAGGCATTTATTTAACATCCTCCACCCCTTTATTTTGGGGTCAGTGCAAGTTTTGATCCTAAACTCCTGTCTTGCTCCCCCATGCCAAACCCCAGGCTGTTGCTGCAGCTCCCATGAACTTGGGTGCAGTTGTAATGCTTTGGGTTAGTGGCTCACTGGCAGACCTGGAACTAAAGGCGTAACTTCAGGTTGGATAATATCCCATATTTTTACAAAAAACCCCAATGCCTTTGCAGGAGAAGGCAGCCTCCTTGCTTGTAGCTGGGGCTCAGTGTTCATGTGTTTATTGCACGTACTCCCAAAGCAAACAAGGCTCTGGGTGGGAAAAACACAGCCCCTACCCTCGGAACATACTCAAATGTAATTCCTCAAGGTCCTTTTCCAAAAATTAATGCTGTCTGGATTGTGACCAGGTTGTTTTTAACCAGCTTTAATCTGTGAAATCAACACCGAGTCAGGAAATGCTTAGATTGACTCCGAATGAGGATTTGGCCAGAACTTTTCTCCTATTTATGAGGGATAGTTGAAAACCAGCAAATCCTCCCAGAGGGGACCTGTCCTGACCTCCCCACTCAACCATCACAATCTGGAGGGGCTTTATCACCCCTTAATTCTTGGTTTTGTACTGAGAGCTCAGCAGTCCCCTCAGGTCAGGACAGTTTTTCCACTGGCTTCAGTGGACTTTGGACCAGTATTCCTGCAGGTCAGCAGTGTTTTTTTGGGGAAAAATTGCAGTCCCTCCAGGCAATTGATCAGAGCTGAACCCTTTGAAACACCACCCCACTCCAAGCTCCAACACAGACCAGCCCAAGGAGCTGCTCTCTGCCTCCCTGTTTGCTCCAGATGCCTCAGCTTTGCGAGGTCTCCATCCCTGAGCTGGGGCTGGGGTGGAGCACAGCCTGGTCCAGAAGAGCCCATGGCATTCCCCATGTCCACCCATGCTGTCCCTCCTTCCCCATGCAATGCTTTGCAAGGGCACTGCAACTGTGTCACCCTTGAGAGGGAGGAAAAGCAAACCCAGCGTGAGCACATGTGGCGGGCAGGGGGAAATGGCTGCTGCAAAGTAAGCAGTGCCTTTAAAGAAGTGTTTGTCTGGGGTTTGTTTAGTTATCCTCTAGGTAATTTTACAGCTGAGGAGGCTGGGCCATTCAGGCAATGGCCAAAACAATATCCCCACTGTCTGAGCAGCTCTCGTGGCTCGGCACAGCTCGGCGGTGCTGGGGGGGCAGAGGGAGACGGCAAAGAGAAGTTTCTGTTACCGGCCATAGCCAGAAAATGCCATGGAGGATGTCCTGTAATTAAGACATCGCTCTGAACGATCAAGTCACTCGGCTGTCAGGTTGAATAAACCTCTGGGCTCAGGCCGGGTGTGAGAGGGGGAGGAAGGGATGTTGTTGGAAAAAGCCCAGTCCCATCGTTTCGATATGGACTGCGATTCCGGCCTCAGGGCACGGTGGGATGCTCACTGTGGAGGAGATTGATGTGATGGGGGCTCAGGACGCTCATTCCCCTGGGCAGAATGGAGTTGGAGGCAGGTCTGCCCTGTCTGTGCCCATCTCTACCCCCAAGCCCTGGGAACCAGCAGTTCCAGCCTGCTGAACACAGGGTACCAGTATGCCAACTCACCTCCGTGGAGGTGCGTGTGCCAGAGCAGGTCCTGCCCCTCATTCCACCAAAGCACGGTTTGTCCCATCAGATCCCAGGCTGAAATCCCCAATTCAGTGCCCAGGAAAAATCTCCCCTGCCTCTTCCAAAGGCCTCGTGCAGCCCAAGTTGGAAACGTGGGGGCTCGAGTCTCTCAGCACTACGTGCAAATAGCTTGGATCAGCTCACAGTGCTGTTCCCAAGAGCCGGAGCGCTCACTGCTGGCAGCCAGCTTGCAGGAGGATACCGATATTTCATGCAGACATGGCGAGAAACCAGCCCTGTTTCCCATTCACAAGGGGTGGCTCCGAAACAACACAGAGATCTGTCACAGCATATACGCGGCATCTGTGCAAATTGGCCTGACTGCCTAAATAATTCCGTATATATTTATAAACTGTGAGATGTAACGTTTTTTCCTGTTTACTTTTCGGTTGAATTCCTTGCTCATGGAAATGAGAGCTGCAGCGCAGTGGCTAGACATAACCATTGTATAGGGAAGACACTGTACAAACTGTCCTAGAAAATTCTGCCAAAATGCCAGGCCATATCAGCCCTGATCTGCAGCCCCTTGCCCCTTCCCACACAGGCTCCCCCTGTCCCCCCCCATGCCAGCCCTCTTGTTGAGCTGAACCTTGCTGGGTGCTCTCATACCAAGAGGGGTGTTTGCCTGAATATTAATTGGGAGAGAGAGAGAGACCACTGCAGATAGATTGGTTTGGACCCACAGTGAGGAAGGTGGAAAAAAGGGAGGAGAAGTTTTTCACCCTGCCAGGATTGCTGCAAAGCTGGGCTGGGCAAATCTTCATGGATAAAGTCAGAAGAGGTCTCTGCCCCACTGGCCATGGGTGGGGAGTCCTGCTGAGCCTCGTGGTGCTGGCAGCATCCTGTGCTGGCACCGATGGCAGCTGGCAGTGTGAGCCCCACTGTGGCATGATCAGCAGCACCATCACCTTTCCCAGCGGGATTTCCCAGGGCTGATCTCAGTGTTCAATGTTTGCTGAGCATTTCTGGAGTGCCGCTGAATCACAGAAGGGCAAAGTCTGCAAAGGTGATGCTGCAGCAGCAATCTGGGGTGCCAGGAGGGGCAGGTTCCTGGCTCTGCTCCTTGGTCTGTTCTGGGTCAAAAGACATGGGATGGTGTTGTGGTTACATGGGAACTGCAGTGCTTCTGCTATATACTATTTATACTACTTACATGCAACCCTTTCATGTTTGGGTTCAGAACTGAGGTGTCCAGAGCATTTGGGCACCTACAGTGTGAGGGGTAGGTGCAAAGTGACTGACTTAAGGAGCTCACACAGCTTCTGCATCAGCCAGCAAGAGAGACAATGCCTGCTCAGCTCTTGTAAAGTGTTGCAGCACTGTGGAGGATCCAGACCTTCTAGGGACAGGGATGACACATCTGCTGGAGAAAGAAGAAAAAGGCAAAAAAGAAAATATTCTAAACATCAAAAGTGAACTGTGAACCCCATTTTATATCTGCTTGGAGGTCATGTGGGAGGCTGCCCACAGGGCTCTGGGAGGGTGGCAAGAGGGGCCCAAGCTACCACCCCCTTGAGGGAACACAACCATCTCCATGCCCTTCAAGGGCTGGGCTGGCACATCCCACCCTGTCTGGTTCCTCTGGGTCCAGTGGGAAGTAAGGAAGGCAGACCACTTGGCAGCTGGGAGGATGGAGGAGCCACTGTCTCCCATGGGCTTTTCTCATCACCCAGCTCTCTTCTCGTAGAGGACTCTCTCTCTCCAGAGGAGGAATGGAAGAAATAAACACTTCTATGGCTGACAGACAGCAAGGATGGAGCAGGGCAATGAGAACACATGTGGGGCCTCAAGGTGTTTGCACTTGCATCACTCCCCTTGCTCTCCACCTCAAATCCGTGTCACCTGCTGGTGGTGTCTTTGCTTTCGACTCTATTTATACCATCAATTCAATTTAAAACTTATTTAGCAGTGACCACAGTTATTGTGTCATATTTATTTATAGCCTTTCACACTTGCTTCTGTTCACCCTGCTGGTTATTTCAGTCACATTTCTCGTCCCTTACATAAAGGTCTGGGAACAGCTGTGCTGGAGCAGATCAAAGGTCTGGGGAGCCCCACATTCCCTCTCAGATATGCGCCAGTGACGGGGACTGGGGAAGGAGGAATGAAATAAGTGTGCAGGGATCCTCCTGGCAGTGAAAGGGTGAGGCACACCTCCAGGTCAGCCTGCTGAGCCCCCCGGGACCTCCCTGAACTGCTCTAATCTCTTTCACAATGCGGTTATACTTCTGACCTCCCCATCGCCCCACCAGTGAATGTCACATCTCATAGTGCCCCAGGTGAAAGGGGACTGTGACCATGGCATGTATTGCCCTGAGAATGTGTGGGGGGACCAGCTGATGGTGGCAGGGATCCCCTGTGAGCAAGTACGATAGTAATAATTATAGAGAGTAACTGTTGAATTCATAGAAATGCCTTAAAATTAAGGTTTTCTGTGCTTGCATGTGGTTCAGGGAGCAGGTGGGGACATGGTGGCACTCCAGCTTCTGCCCTTCATGGAGGGATGCTGTGGGGTGGCCATGGGTGTCAAAGGTATCAGGAGGTCCCTTGCTCCAAAGGCCAGAATTGGGGATGTGGCTGAGCTCCCACACAAGTAATGGGATGCAGTGATGGTCCCCAGCCATGCTGGAACCCTGGCTCCTGCCCAGTGGTGGGTGCTTTGCTCCATGCCCTAAGGCCAGCAGGCTGTGGGGGGTTTGCAGGAAGGTAAAAGGGGCTCCTGGGATGGAGCTGGGCAAGTGAAGAATCACCATTAAAGCAAGTGTCCATGGTAATCCTGACTTCTGGACACAGTTGTTTCATACAATGACAAAAAGCATCAAAAGGAGGAGAGACAGAAGAGAAAGCGTAATTGGATGTTTTGGTAATCCTATTCTGAAGGGGACTCAATGGCTCGTTGGACCAGAACAGGGTAAAGTCTCATCCTCTCTGAGCAACTCAGTGGGAGGGCTGAGAAAGCCTCTACCCCATCGTGCAGCAGCCCAACCCTCTGGCATGGCCAGTCCATGGCATCCCACCTCCTGTCTTCTCCCTGGCAAAGGGCAGCTGGTCTGGGTGGGTGAAGGATGGACACAGCAGCTCCTGGGCGGGAGAGGGGATGGTGGGGTTGTCCCATGGCTGCCACTGTCACTGCCCATGGGACAGCAGCCCTGTGGGTGTCCCCTTTATTAAAATCTAAAAAGTGCTTGACTTTTATCAGGTGAGAGACAGGCTGAGGTGTCCCTGCACCTCCCTGGGGTGCCACATCCTCCACCTTAGCTCAGAACCTTGTCACTGCTCAGGCTGATGTGACTGATGGGGTCTAAACCCTTTGCTGATGGCTTAAAGCCTCATTTTTCTTTGCTTTACCAGCCTGTCCAAGTGTTACCCAGGAGGAAAAGGGTGTGGGGAGTGCAAGTGGGGACAGGACAGAGGGCAAGGTGCAGCTGACTGGTCTCTGGACCTGGAGGGGAGGCAGAAGAAGATTCTGGTGCTCTCCCGAGCTGCCTGGGGTGCTCCCCCAACCTCTCCATCAGCGTTTTAGTCAATGTGGAGAAACCCGTGGCAAAGTAAGTCGCGCTGCCCCCATTCTCCCGTGAAACTGGATCTATTTCCTGGGATTACTTGCAGCACCTTAAAGAAAATATTTACAGAACTTATATTCACATCCCGTTCTCCCTCTTCTCAGGGGGCTCTCCCGTGCCCTCCCTCCCTCCCGCTCGCACTTCATCTCCCCCGCGCCTCCTCCCGCTCGCCTTCCCCCCCGTCCTGCTACAATACCCGCCTTTGTGAGAGGAACAATGTTTACTCTCCATCGAGGATGGGGGGATTGGAAATGAAAAGGGCTGCCTCCCCCTCGCCCCGGCCCCGAGCTGCACTCGGTGGCGGGAGAAGGAGGAATTCCTGCAGGAATGCCGATGGCGACGGCCGGAGCGAAGGCAGCCCAGGCGAGGGGATAAATATTCATATTGGAGGAGACAGGCAGGAAAGAAAGAGAGTGAAGGGCCTGGGGACCGGTATAATCCAGGGTCCATCATTTTTCTCTGTGGCTTAAGGGTGTGTTGGAAATTCCCCGCCGGCCCCGCTGGGTTTACAGGTCCGTGATGCAGAACGGGTGCAGCTCTCTCTTGGCCTAAAACAGGAGATGAAAGGCATGTTCGGGCTGGAGGGGGAGTGCGGGGGGCCATACAGCAGCCCCAGGAGCGGAGAAGGAGATGTGGGGCTCGAGCAAGGCGAGGACTGTGAGAGCCAGCATGTGGCTGCAATTACCGGGATGCTTGCGAGGATGGTGCGCTGAGCATTGGAAATGCATCGCCTTCCCTCCCCACCCTTCCCTGCCGCTGGCTGCCTTTCCCCGCCAGAAGCCAAGATTTCTCCTGCTGCTCCTTGCTGGGAAGCCATCCAGTTGGAAAAGGGGAACGCTGGAGGAAGGGCTGTCCCACAGCTGTGGGTGGGTGACAGGGACAGGGACCCCAGCCCGGGCACCCTGAGAAGCGGTGGCAAGTCTTTAATAATAAATTGCTTTAAAAGGCAAACCTTCTTCTTTTTCTCTCTGTTAAGGCAAAAACATCAAGAAAGCTGGAGAAGCTTTTACTGCGGGATGGCTTTGCCACCTTCAGTGCCCTCTGCCGTCCAGCACCAGCAGCCCTCACTCCCAGGACTCGGTGGCAGCCAGAGTCAGGCACTGCTGCTCTTTCCCACTGCAGCATTGGCCCTCTGCCAGCTTTTCTAAGCCTTTCCCCATGTGAAAAGGGGGCTGGCCAGAACCCACAGGGCCTGCCGTGTGCCAGGGGCATTTCAGGGAGCCCCAGTGCCTGCAGGAAGGGCTGGCAGGGCAGGGAGGACACGTGGGGTTGGCACTGATGCAATGATGGGCTTTGGGGCCAGCCCTGGTCAGGAGATCAGGAGCCATCTCCGAAGGTGAACACGGAGTTTTGCACAAGCCTCTTTCTGTTTCCTGAAAAACCCCAGTGTCTAAATATAGCAAGTACTTGGGCATTTCACTCTGGGAAGGGAAAACAGCTCCGGTGCCAAGAGAGATCCTCTTCTGTTTGCACAGTGTGAGGGCTGCATGTCCTCTGCCTGCTCCCATCGAGGGGGGTCTGTGCTGACAGGGGCTGGCTCACCCCAAGCCCTGTCTGTCCCCCGGGAAGCCTGTCCAGGAAGCCTGGGTGATGCCAGAAACCTTGCACTGTGCTTTGGGCATCCAGTCCAACTGATGCATGAGCACGTTGAAAGGCTCTGCTCTCTTCTGGAAGCAGCACAACTCTCTTCCTGGTTTGTTCCAAGAAAAGGAGAAAATATTTGCTGTTTAATTCAGGGCTGAGGCAGGAAATCATTGTTCCCATGGCCCCCTCTCCCTGCTGATCAGAGCAGTCTGCTCAGGTACCACATCCTCTTCCCCCAGCAAGAAAGGTGCCTTAGGAAGAGACATTCATTGGGATGTTCCGCTCAGTCAAAGACTCACTGGTCTCCTAAGAGGAGATTTGGGCATGAGGACCCATAGCCTGGTCCATCTCTATCCCAGGCAGAAGCCCCAGCTGCTCTCTGAGCACTATTCATTTTCTGCCTGACAAGTGGGAGGATACAGCTATCCATCTTCTCACTGATTCCCAAGGTGACAGGTGCAATGGGAACCCTCAGTACACTCAAAACTCTTTTCTTCACCTCGTTTCCAGATGCTAGAGGAAGAACAGGCTGCACGGTTTGTTGTCAGATAGCTGTATTTAGCCCTGCTGTTTGGACAAACCCAGCCCTCTCCCATCCTTGGGCTGTTGGGAGCAGTGGCTGAGCTGCTGGGCACTGCCACAGGAATCTCCCTGTGCCTCAGCTTGTGCCCATCAGCTTTGCATCCCCCGCCTGGCAGTGGCTGTGACTGTGGAGGAGATGGCAGGTCTTTTTTGGCCCATCACTCCCTGTCACCACCAAAGGCTGTGGGTGGTCTGGGCAACCCACCTTTGCCCCGGCCTTTGCTCCCTAAATCGAGGAAAACAAATGAGTGGCACTGCAGGGGCTCTGTGCTCCCGGGGCTCTCTGTCTCGCTGGCCTCCTGGCAGCTTTTCTCCTGTGCTCCCCTTCAAAGCAGGATGCTGGAGATCCAAGCATCTCCATGCCATCACACCTGGCACCTGGGCACACCCCTTGGTCCAGTGCCATGGGTGTGAGCAGCTGCTGGGCGATGTGTGACTGCAGAGAGAGCAGGGCTCTGCTCCGAGCTGAAACCCACCCTGAGCTCTGGGAGCAACTGCAGCATTCACAGGCTGTGCAGGACTCAGAGGAGAGTGCTCAGCTCTGGTGCAAGGGCTACAAGGCTTTGCCTCCCTTTATAAATTGTTTTTCTGTCATTCCCTGGAGGTGTGGAGCTGCAGCTACTGTTGGGTCAGCTGCACACCGGGGCTGTGGTGATAACTGCAAGTCAGTACTGGAGGCACTCTGGGAGTTGCCGTGTGTGACTGGGATTGAGCATCATCCTGGCAGGGTAGGAGGCTAAAATCTCTGTGCTGCTTCAGGAGCAATTCTTAGCTCCCGGGGATCGCCCAGCACTGGCTCCTGCTTTCCCTGGGCTGCCAGGCTAGAGGGATGTGATGCTCTGCGAATGGCACCTGCCACAGAAGGGCCACCACAGACACCTCCAGAAGCTGCAGGGATCAGGTTTTGCATCCAAAGGCTTTGCACAGGGAAAAGGTATCACACACTCTGTGCAGGAGTTGGGCTCCTCTCCCCAGGTCGGCTGGAGGAGGCTCTAATGGAGAGCAGGAGTGAGTTAACGGGTGGAAAGAGGCCCTGGATTTCTCTGGGAACTCAGGGAGGATTAAAAGCTCTGGTCTCTATATTACTTTTTCTATTTCCTTTCTCTTTTTTTTTTTTTTTCCTTACAGTATTATTTGATGGTTAGAGAAAAAAAATCTGGAAACATAACTGCATAAATTGCTGTTATTTCCGGCTATCCCTGCAGAGCCCGGCTCTCTCCTCTCCAGATGGGCTGGCTTAGAGAGCCTCCAGCTCCAGCTCAGCTCCCGGGGAGCCCGAGGCTGCCCTTTTTTCATTTGCCATCTTGAATTTTGCTCTCACCACCCCTGCTTGCAGCAGGAAGCAATCCTGCTCCTCCAGCCAGGTAACAGAGGCAGCTGGGATCCATGGGACCCCGAGCCTGGCTGGGAGCACTGGGAAGTGCTGCTGCCAGCACTTTAGTGGGTGTCCCTGCTCTTCTTTGCAAAGAATAAATCTCCTCAAGGTCTGGTTTCCCCGCACCATAGGAGTGCAAGAGGGTTTGGACCAGTTTATCCTTTGCCAGGGATGGTATTTCTCTTTGTGGATGTGAGGTGGAGGTCGGTCTCTTCTAAGTAAGAAGCAATAGGACAAGAAAAAATGGCCTCAAATTGTGCCAGGGGAGGTTTAGATTGGAGATTAGGAATAATTTCTTCATGGAAAGGGTTGTCCAGCCCTGGCATCACAGGCTGCCTGCGGTGATGATAAAATCATCCATGGAGGGATTTAAAGGTTATGTCGATGTGGCACTTGGGGACATGGTTTACTGATGGACTTGGCAGCGCTGGGGTAATGGTTGGACTTGGTGATCTTAGTGGGCTTTTCCAACCTGAACTATTCCATGTGTCTCCATGATGCTTTGGGGACCAGGAGGGAGGGCAAGGACAGAGACTAGGAGAGCAGAGTGGGAGAGGAAGGGCCATATGGCAGTGACATGGTGATCAGTGTCCTTCAGGAGGAGGTGGACAGATGCCCAAGTCTTCGGGCTGTACATCCTCGTAGAGATGTTGGACCTAGATGAGCACCACAAGACCAGCAGCTGCCATCAGTGTCAAGTCATTCCCAGTAATCCCACAGTTCCTGGCCTCACTGAAGAGCAGCCCCAGCCCCAAAGAGACCTGTCCCTCACTGCAGGAAGCTGCTCCCCAATCTGCTCTGCAGGGGCTGCTGGCATTGCTGGCTCCTGCACCACAGCCAGCAGAGCATGCAAAAATTCCTCAAGTGCAGGAACCACGATGTGCTCAGCCTCATATGCACACAAAAACATGTATATGTTCCATATGCACAAGAAAGGGGCCTTGAAAACTGGGAGGATGCAATGATCAATAAATTATAGCTTGGATAATATTTTCCACCATCACCAAATAAATCAGATCTTATTTTTCCCCTATGTCCACAGATTTAATGGCAGCAACAGTGCCCTTGGTGATCGTAAAACTCCATCCTCCTGCTGAAGGGCCTCCCAAACAATTTGTCATTTGGCCTTCGCTTGTTTGCTTTAAAATTAGCTGGTCCAGACATTTAATAGCTCAGGAGCTAAGAAATCTGTCAACCTACCCCAGCTTCCAACCATCTCCATGTGCACTCTGAGGCTGCATCGCACCATCGTTGGGGACGAAGGGATGGGGAGGGAGCAAGATGTGGAGTCAAGGATCATGGGGGATATTTTTCATCTGAGCTTTAAGATCACCTTTCCTATTTCCACTTCTTTCTTTCTTCCCATCTTTTCTTTCCCCCCTACGGTCACATCACGTCTCCAGCTGCCATGAGCAATACTCTCCTTCCAGCCACAGTGAACAAGTCAGGAGCTGACCCTTTCTCATAGGTGTAAACACTGCCTTGTTAAAAGGGGATAATTACCGGGGTCTAGTTAACCCTGGTGTAAAATCAAAGTGAATAGAGCCCCACTGAGACTTCCAGCCATGTGGACCATGACGCCTGGGCTCTGGGGTAAACAGCCAAAGCTTCATTGCTTGTCAGCTCAGTGCATTCAGTGGAAAGTTAACTTCTTCCTGAAACAGAAACACTGTCTTTTGGGCTGATTTATACCCCCCAGACACAGGCCCAGCTGAGGGGTTGGTCCTTTCCCCATCAGACAGCCTTGTAAGGATTTTCCCAGCTGCCCTGTTGGGAATTAGCAGGAGTTGAGCTGCTGGGGATAGGCAGTGTGTCACTGCATAGCAGTAAGTTATGCTTGGACTTGAGCATTTTCAGCCCTGGCACCCCTTCACCCTGTGATGTGCTCTGCCCAGGAGCTGGGAGGGTGCCCTGTTTCTTGAAGGAGCTCGTGTATCACCATCACAAAGAGGTTTCTATACAGTTGGAGGCCTCCCATGGAAGCCAAAGGGCTGCTGTGGCATTTTCAGCATCTGCTGTCTCAGTGCTGCCCTGACCTGCATTCCCAGACCAGCTTAACTGGCCCACGCTCTTCTAGACTGGCAGGAAGGTGTGCACAAGAGGTAGGAGTGGAGACCAGCCCTTTACTCTGTATCCTTCCCATCAGAGCCCACTCTCCCAGTCACAGCCAGAGGAACTGCTGCCCAGGTACACTCAGCTGGGTGGGTAACAGGGGCAGCATTCCCAGGTGGAATGTCCTGGACAAACAGCATAGTCCTGCCTGCCCAGTCCCGGAACACCTGAAAGCCATTCCCAGGATAGCAGGCAGGAGCAGACGCCCATCAGGCTCCCCCAGCCACATTGAGAGCGAAGCCAGTTCCCTCATGTTATTTTTTCCTATTTGACCAGTGGGGCCAGTCATAGACAGCTCCAGTAATTCAACCTGAAACGCCAAGAATCCTATTTCTGCCTCTGCTTACTGGCTGAGCTCTGCCCATGGCCTCAGAGCGAGATAAACCATCTGTGGGTGAGTCTGGGCAGCGAGTGAAGCCTGCTCGGGGCTGGCTGCAGACAGCATGAGAGAGAGGGGCTCTGCAGGCACTGAGCCGAAGGCATTTTGATTGCTTCCAGGATTACTACCCAGCATGTTTATTCCTCCAGTGAGGAGGACTTCATAACTCAGGGACTCCTGACAATGTATATATATTGAAATCTTATAAGAGTAATGACCATATCCAACGATATTTTGTTCCCATCTTGCCAATATAAACAACTCGCTGGACTTACCGAATTGCATTGGGTCATCCTGAATAATTAGGCTCGCATGTTCCATTTATTACCTTGAAAATCCTTTCTCATTGTATTATATATTTCTATATCTATCTCTAAATGTAATATGTTTAAATGAAAACCAGATACGGCTGCAAAGGAATTTGAAATATGAGGCTGAGAGTACAAGAAGCGGCAAAAAGGTCCTCTGCTAATAGGAAAAGCCAAGTCATCCGGGGCTGCGGAAATCAGGGAAGGTCAGGTGTGAGCTGCCACATGGGGCTGGGCTCTGGCTGCATCTCTGTGGACAGCCTCATGTTTAAGGAATTCCACTAAGTGAGGTTGCTTATACTGGCAGGATGTGGGGAGGTGGCTGGGTCTGCTTTGATGTCCCCATTAGTGCTGAGGTGTCTTTATGCGGCTGTGGAGCATCGGTGGGGTCAGACAGCGTGGCTGCAGAGAGCATCTCCAGACCTTTTCAAAACCCTTTGTTCAGGGTCCAGAAAGTCTCTCATGGCATCAACCTGCAAGAAACTGTCAGCACCTTGAAAAAATGAAGCCACAGCAAGGTGAGGCAGGACTGCTGCCTGTCCCTGCTGTGGGGGTGAGGAGTGAGCCTGGAATGAACCCAGGCAGCCTTGCCAGTAGAAAATACAAATGCCTTCCTTGGAGCTGTGATGGATTCATGGTGGGGTTTTGGTGAAAAACAGTGGCCCCAGCATTCCACTGATAATGCCCCTGTATAGCATGAACAAGGCTCAGTATCTGGAGCTGTACACAATCTGTGCCAAATTTCCCCTTCCCCCTCCTTGACACAAAGATGAGCATCCCTGCAGTGATTCCCAGCCCAGCCTGCCATGGCTGCAGCATAGGATGCAGTGCATCACGGCTTGTCTATGCAGGAAAGGCAAAATGACCCAGTCCTGCAGTGCAATATAAGCCTTTTGCAACTTTGCTTTCACTGTTGTTCCTTTCTAAAGGAACATTCCTTGGCAAAATTAAGGGGAAATGGATCTCACAGACCCAAGTAATTTGCATGGCTGTGATGGTGCATACCAAGAGAAAGTTGGGGCTGGAAAACCCTCTCGGGACACTCCACACCTTGCCTTGGCTTGCTGATGCCTGCAGGGTTTTTGGCTGTTGGCCTTCAGTGGCAGGTCCATGGCTAGTTTGGTTTGTCCTCCCAGCAGGGACAAGGAGGAGTAATCTGAAGATGAAGCAGACAAATCCCATCCCTGGAAGTGTTCAAGTTCAGATTGGATGGAGTTTGAGCAATCTGAGTGTCCCTGCCCATAGCAGTGGGGTTGGAATAGACGGTCTTTAAGGTCCCTTACAACCCAAACCCTTTTGTGACACTATGATTCTATGAAACACAGCTTGTGTCAGCACTGGTACCTTTGCCATCTTCCTCTGTGAATATTGCCATAGAAACCCCCAAAATGGGGACGAGGCAGGAAAACCTGACCCACGTTCTGCTTGACTAAAAGAGGTCACCGGGATGAGCAAGGCATGAGCCACAGTGCCTGTGCCATGGGGTAGGTGTCCCGCAGCCAGGCATCACCCAGAGCCAGCTGAAGCCAGGGAGGAGCAGCACTTGGCTGTCAGTGAGGATCCTGGTGGGACAGAGCTGGCAGCAGGACTGCAGGAGCACCCAGAGGGGATGTTTCAGGTCAGCAGGGAGGTGCGGGGCGGATCAGTGTGTGGGAAGCTGGAGCAGCCCTGCCGGCTCTCCCCATGGTTCTGGCCAGCGCTGCCGAGTGCTTCACTTGCATGAGCACTGAGAGTAAAAACAAAATGACATTCATTAGATGTTTTAAGGAGTGTTCAGGCATGTAATCCTCCTGGAATGAGGCAGCCATAACAAGTTACTGTAGTTATTGATGGTCATGTCAGTTAGCCTTTTCCAAGGATTAATCACCATCCTGCTCCTGCCCTACAGGATGTTTTTATCTCAGTTTTCTCCCAGTGTTGCAGCATGCAAAGCCGACTGGGCTGACTGGTGTGGCTTCCGAATCTGGGGGGGAGGTAAGCTCCTCATACTTAAATCCTAAATATTAACAGTTTGGAAGAGCACAGCATTTAGAGGAACTGCTGGGGCACAGCTGCAGCATGTCCAGGTCTCACCATGGACAGTCTGAATTTAAGAGCCCCTGTCACTGAGGTCTGGTGTGCAAAACGATGACTCCAAGGCAGTTTGCAGCCCGCAGGAAGGACACTGCCCCAGGAGGGGTCTTGCTTTGGCCACTGCTGCCATTAGAGGTTCATCTAAGGCATCATCCAGAGACAGCCAAGGCAGAGTTCCTCCTACCCAAGAGGACAGTAAACAAGGTTGTACCATTAACTAAAACACCTGAAGCTGATTAATTGATTGCTTTGTTCTGAATTAAAGGAGGACCTGGGAGTGTGACAGGACCACTGCTGAGTTCAGCATGGGAAAAACACAGCACAAGGATGACAGAAGCAGCAAGTACCAGCATTTTCCTAAAACTGAGGCTATCTTGAAGAATCATTGAGTTTGGGCAGTCTCAGAGGCTGAGGCCAACATGTGCAGGAGGGATGTCCTGGCCACCAGTCCAGGTACCCAAGGACAGGCAGTGCCAGTCCAAAACCCACCCAGGCCAGAGAATGGAAGCAGAGCAGAGGGAAACATCCATCTGCTAACATGCAGGAGGAAGATTCAAGCGTGCTTGGCTTGAAGGGTGCAAACAAGTCCAAGATCTTCATCTGCTCTTTGGAGCATCCCTGGGGAGCCTGCTCGTGGCCCAGAAAGAACTCCCTGGCTGTGGCTGGAGGCAGCGTGTACAGTGCTCACACAGCCAGCCCGCGTGTCCCTGGATGCTTTCTTGCAAAACCTGGCAGATCTTGGTGTGCAGCTGACTTGTTAATTGGGAACGAGTGACTCCAGGAGGTCCTGACCTCCAGCGTTTGGTCAGACCCCTTTGCCTGAGAATGCTCCAGAGCGGCGACAGCTCAAGGAGGAGGGGTTGCCTCTTATCTACCCACTGACTGGTGCATCCAGGGGCAGGGTTTATGTTCCTTGGCAGTGCCAGCATAACCAAACCTCCAGCTGGAGCTGGATTTGGCCTCTCACCCCAGACGTTTGTGTTGGCCCTTCTCAGCTTGTACCTTCTGCTACACGGGATAGCCCCAGAGGTCACTTTCACTGCAGGCCCAATGCTGGCAGTTGTCTGAAACCTGGAAAAGGCTTTCATGAAAACCAAAATCCCCCAAATACCTCAGTTGCTCTTCTGTTGGGAGCAGGGATTTACCCCTGACCTCTTTTGCATCCATGTACCTCACTTTCCCGATGCCTGCAGGGACACAGGGGTGTTTCTTATCCCCCTGATGAACNTCTCAGTTGCCCAGTCGCCCTTCTGTTGGGAGCAGAGATTTACCCCTGACCTATTTTGCATCCATGTACCTCACTTTCCTGATGCCTGCAGGGACACAGGGGTGTTTCTTATCCCCCTGATGAACAGATCCCTGCCTGCTCAGAGTAGCAGCAGATGAATACAGGGTCTCACTGTTTTCCTCTGGTCCCTGCTCATGTCCCAGCAGTGGTTGGGTGTCTTTGAGACTCAAGTACTCCTTGAAGCAACTGTACCATTGGCAATGGACAGTGCAGGAGAATCACCAGCCCCACCAGGAAAACTGCCCACTCATTCCAGCAGGGTCCCAAGGCATGTGTTAGAACCAAGCACGCTGAAAAATGCAGCAGAGCAGAGGAATTAGCATTAATCAAGCCTAATCCCCCGAGGGAATCGCCCCAGTGTGTGGCACTTGGGTGCGCTGTATCCCAGACAGGCTGGCGGGTTCTGGGCAAACCCCTGGCTGAGTGACTTCCCAGTGTTGCCCCAGAGAGCGGTGACCTCTGGTGTGAGCTCTTCAAGAAGGAAGGAAAAAAAAATAATGATGATTTTTCCCTCTCCCTTGGTGCCTTTGACAGACCTGCCCCCCGCCTGCTTTCCAGAGGTTTCCCAGGAGCTGATTAACCTCCCTGCCTAATGCCAGGACAAGTCAAACCGGGTTTGATTGGGCGTGCGTGGGGAGTGCTTTGTTAGCCAGCCCACTGCAAGCCCATCAGGAGAAACCCCAGCTCTGGGGCCTGCCATGCCTGGCATGGGCATCCCTTCCACAACCACATCCCAGGAGGAGAAACCAATCGGGGTTAGGTGGCCTGAAGCCATGGGAGAAGAGCTTCAACATGCTTTGCTCAGCTCAAGACATGCTCAGCTCAAATGGGGAAGGTCTCCTGCTCCGTTCCTGGAGACACAAGGTGTTTCACAACCCTCTGGGCCCTGGGAGTTGCCAGAGGCCAAAGAGCTGTGGGGCAGCTTTGCTCTGGCAGCCTTGGATCTTCTCAGCTGTGCCTTGTGTGCTGCTTAGAAAGGAGTAGGAGAGCCAAGCCCCTCTTCTCCCACGCCAAGTTCCACCTCGTCCACTCCAGCTTTTCTGTCTGTCTCCAAAACCTGGTGCTTGTTACTGCTGCAATGGGGTAAATTAAAGTTTTTGTCAGCATCATTTCCTCTGGTTCAGCTAGGTGGGAAACTCTGCATTTTACAGCCTCTTGGCTTCCCATCCAAAAGGAAAAAAAGTGAAGAGAGGAAAAATGCCCTTTAAATAGAACTTTCCATGCTGGAAGTATCTCTGGAAACACAGCAGAGGGGGAGCCATCAGCATGTGTGATAGGTGCAGGCACAGCGGGGTGTGAGGGACAGGACACAGCTCATGGACTCGTGGCTCATCCTGGTTTGCCTTCTCCATCCATCAGCTCTCCCTGCAATGCTCTGCCCTCACCTGAGGAGACTGAATCCTGAATCCTGTTGCCCTGCTCAGAGCCACGCCAGGCAGCCTGGGAGCTGTGCTGCTTCCTCACCATGTCGAGGGCATGTGTTACCCCTGTGCCTTCCAGACACAAGTTGCTCCATTATCACCCCTAAAGCAGTGGGAGATGCTTGCCATGCCCCGGCAGAGTCCCTGTCTCCAGGATGCTGCAGATGACTCTTCCCCTGCTTCTAATTCTGCCCATCTTCTGACTGCACCCCTCCCCAGTCCAGGTTAACCTCTCAATCTACTTCTTCTTTTTCCCCAAAGAAAGAGACAGCAAAGGGGAAAGATCTCTCTGACACAGAGAGGATGCCTAAGGACACAGATGCATCATGCAGTGCAAAGCTCAGAGTTGGGCAGGTTTTGCCTTGCACCAAATAGTAATACAGGCTAAGTAGCAGCAAATACAGCTCCACAGACCTTACTTCTCCATTGTCCAAGCAATTTGCATACTCTTTTTTTGCCATTTTCCCCCTCTGTTAAGGAAACTTACCTGTAGCTTGCACATTGAGCTGCCTGCACTAAATGTATTCCTCAACAAATTACCCCCAGTGATCATTATTTTATACTGCAGTGATGTATCAGTCCTGCTTAGCTGTGACTTGGCAGATGCCACTGATGCTGTTTCTCTGCTGGGATGGGATGAGCCTGACCGAGGCTGGTAGGAAGGCTGGGACAATCCATTGGGATGTCCTAGTGCCTTGGAAAGTGGGAGAAAACGTGATGGGCCAGAGGACCTGTTTTATTCATAAGAGAGCTAAGTGTGCTGGAGACATGCTGGCTGGGTCCAGCACTGCTGCTGGCCTTTCCCTCTTGCAGGATGAGAGATTAAATGTGTCATCAAGCGCAAAGGTGGGCACCGGTCAGCTGTGCCTGTGCCAGCGGGTTTGGTGAGCCCCTGCTCTGCTGCAGCCCCATGTGCAAAGCCTGAACATTTGGTTTCCATCGTGCTCTGCACAGGTGAGGGTCAGAGGCTCAGACACTGGCAGAGCAACAGTGGTCGGAGCTCAGCTGTGCAGAGCTCGCGTCCTCTATCTGAGCTCATCTCCATGGAAAACATTTGGGGAGGACGCGTCCAGTTCAGATTCGTCATGTGGAGCAGCTTGGCAGGTCCAAAACCCCTGGGGCCCTTTGCAAGCATTAACCAGTGGATTAAACCAGCCCAGCCATTGGTCTTGCTGCTGGGAGATGAATTTCTCAGCCGAACGCCGCTGAGATGAGCGGAAAAAGTGCAGCCTGTCCCTTTAAGTCCAAAATGATGAGTGTATTTCTGGAGGCTCTGGAAAAGAAGTCAAGACTATTGGCTTCTGCGTCACCAGCACCGGCCATTGATTCCCTGGAAATGTTTCATATTTGGCCAAACTGGCTGTTGACGGAATAGTTTCTGATTTAACACTCTCGGCTGCAGTTGGGAGCCAGCTGGGTCTTGTTAGCTCTGGAGAGACTGTCCTTCCCCTTGGCTGCTGCTGAAATACTTCCAGCATAGCCCCCTCCTCCTTATTCCCAAATAGACACTTAAGCCACTCTAATGAGTGCACAGGAATCCTGGTTATTTCAGCCTTCAGCCGCTGTTGCCTTCTATCTTTATTATTACTATCATTTACCTTTTGCTGTAATGCAGAAAAACACATGTGATGAGCTGCCCTGAGCTGGTCTCCTCCACCTTTAGCCCAGCCCTCTATGTGGAGCAGATGTGGGTGACCTCAGGAGCTCCCAGCCTTGCACCAATGCCTTCCCTGCCTGTTCCTGTCAGACCTCATGGTCTGGAGAGAATCCCCCTCACTCCTCCTTCTTGCTCATCCTCCCATCCTGTCTCTCTCAGCTTCTCATCCTCTCTCTGCTCTACTCACTCCCTCTCTATTTAGTCTCTGTGTTCAAAACTCAGCACAAAAGCTCTTACAGCTCCCTGGGCTGTGACCCAAACAGTAAAGAATGTTTATGTGCTGGTCTCCTTCCATTTCTGTGTATTAATATTGCACACACAGGCTCACGCACTCACACACGGCGTTTCTGGTGCCTCCACGGGCTGCTGGCCAAGGGAGCCCAGCCAAAGTGAAGGCATTTGGGCCCTTCTGGAGAAAGCAGGAAAAAGAAGAAGGAAAGACAAAATGCAAAAGCAAAAAGACAAGCAGCTCCTCCAGCCTGTGCCCTGCACCGTCTGTGTGTGGGGCCAGGGAGTTCTGTGGAGACTGCAGTTTGCCAGGCTGTGCCTCTCCCAGAGAGTCCCCATGTCCTCCATTACCCTCCTGGCATTCCCTGTGACACTGAGGCAGGTGGTGGGGGCTCAGTGTGAGCCACAGGCTCATATAGAGAGGGGATAGGTATGCAGAAACTGGGGGTCTGGCTTTGGATAGGGCTGCTTGTCAGAAAGGTGCAGAAGACTGCTGGAACTCACAGGATGCCCAGATGTGGGGACAGCTCAGCTGTGGCCAAGATGCTGGAGCCCCAAAGCACTGCTGAGATGTCAGGTCTGGGAGCCCATTTATGAGCTCTGAAATTGGGTCTGGGGGATGGATGAGGTTCTGCCTTCTGACTGGCATGAGATACCACATGAGAGCCTGAACACCACTGGGCACAGGCTCTCCAACGGGGCTGAGGGAAGGGCTGCTGTGAGTGGGTGTAGGTGTGAGTCCTGCGTGGTCTCTGCAAGCAGAGATCACAGGCTGGATGGTCTCTACTGCCTCTAAATCACCTTGAGATGCTGCTTAAAACAGGGGAAAACAAGACATAGTGTGAGAGCAAAGAGGGCCCAGAGATTCTGCTCCCCTGCTCTTGCAGAACTCCCCTGGATGCTGGGGGTGTGATTCTGGGATGAGTCTGCAGAGCCAGTGGCTGACCGGGAAGGGTCAGGCCTTTGGCTGAGCTCATCCTGCCCCTCTCCAGGGTCCTAAAAACAAAGAGACATACACATGGCATCACCAGCACCTGCAAGCTGTGATTCAGGGATGGAGCAAGAGAAGCCTTGCTCACCTGCATGGTGAAGGTGCTGCCTTATCCAACACACACTGCCCAGGCTGATCACTGCTGTGCTACCCCAGCCTCAAAGGCAACCGGACTTCCCTGGGCTGGTCCCTTTCCCATCTGCAAGACATGCAGCCTGTCCTTGACCCCTGAGAAGGGAAAGGCTGCCTGGTGCCAGTGAAGCCAATGAAGCTGCTGCCAGATGCTGTAAAAGCTTCATGCATTGCACAGGTTTTAACCCCAGCAATCTGATGGGCACTGAATTTCCTTATCATCTTCCAGAAAAATGACCTCCTGGAGGTCCCAGCAGGGGTTAACTTTGTACAAAGTAGTCACGCAATGGGGAGGGCTTGTTCCAAGCACCAAATAACTTGCAGAAGTAATGCATTTGTTCCTCATTAGGATAATGGCCCCATCACTTTTCTCTGTGGCATTGGCCAACCTAACTCACAAATGTCTGAAAACACCAGCTAAAGTATGACCAAATTTAGGAGCTGAGTCGAGTAATATATCGCCTTGATTTGCCCTAAAACATGAATTGGCTGGGAGTCCTCCCGCATATTGCATTTCCAGGGAACATAAGGAACCCATTGTGTAATTAGCAGTAGTATTTTCAACACACTGCCTTGGCAATGCTCTGCCCTCCTCTCCTGTGCTACTGCACCTCTTGGGGTCCCCGGGCTGTAGACGTGATCAGGTGGGAGGGTTACAAAACGTGTCTGTCACAGAAGTGTTGAGGCAAAGCAGGAGATAAGGGCTTGCCTGCTTCTTCATCCCTCTAGCCTCTAGTTTGGAGCCAGCTAGAGTGAGGAAATGCCTGGCCATTACCAGGTGGCCAGGAAAAGACTTGGATACAGGATGACACTCTGAGATGGAGGATCCAGCTCAGAACCATCGTTACCTGCCTGCAGTTGTCAGCCACCACCAGCATTGCCCCAGCCATGGGATACCCTCACTGGGAGCACGGCACTGCAGCAGGAAGCTGTGCCCCAAACACTGCTGGGAGGTGGTGAAGCTGAGCCAGAGCAGGACTGTGAGTCCTACCCTGTGCCCTCCTGCCTCCCCACACCCTGCTCCCCAGTCCTCACCAAGGCCAACTGGAAGGACTCCCTGTGGTCCCTGGTGGGAGATCTGGTGGATCCATTCAGACCTGGACTGGATCTGAGCTGTCCCACTGTCCCCACTTTGCCTGTGAGATGTGATGCTGAGACTTTGCCAGGGATACCGAGTACCCCTTGCTTTGGTTCTCTGCTGTCCCATCATGTGGATGTTTCCTTCTCCCTCTGAATGCCACATGAGACTTCATTCCCCCAAGGGTCTTGGCATTTGAAGGTATTGGAGAAATCCATTTGCACTGTAAAAATGACTAATGATTAAGCCTGGAATTTAATTTAATCTCCTCCATGTACCATTCCTGCCAGTCAAGGATCCAGCCAGAAAACAAGGGAGAGCTCTTCCCTCCTCCCTTGGTAGTTTGTTGTCAGCCCTGTGTGTTCACCTCTCACATCTCATCTCGAAATGTTTTCCCTCCTTGTGACTTTTGGGATTTTTTTTGGAGGGGTTGGCCATTCCTGGTTAAGGAGGAATGATCCCCTCTCTCCCACCCACTGTCCTACCATGGAAGAAGAGTTAACAGCAGAAACACTGACTGAAGCAGGAAAAAAAACTAAGAGAGGGCTCTCTGACTGCCAGGAGATCCATTCAGAACAGTCAGCTGGCCTGTCAGGACCCCTGCTCTGCTAAAGACATACATTTCCCTTCTGTATGGATTTTCCACCTAATCTCCACATTTTACATGGACGTGCCGGGGCGGGGGGGAGGGCCTGGCCTGAAGTGTTCATTCACTTCCCCAGCCCAGCTCTGTTTCCACACCTTCCACCAGCTGTCTCCTGGGCTGGGTATGCCTTTGCATCCGCTCTCCCCTTCCCTCCCCTCTCACCCCTGCACCAGGCTCTATCCTGTGCCAGTGCAGGGAACACACCTCTGATAAACCACATTTCTGTCATGGCTATCTGTGCACACGCATGGCTTCATCATAGGAAGAAAGGGGTAGGGGGGGAAAGGGAAAAAAAGAGTAGAGTCCCTTTCTTTTACAAAACCATGGAAACGTCCTCATTTGTGTGAGCAGATGGCTTTCCAATCAACTCTGTGGCAGAGGCCGCCTGCATGTGCACAGCAGAGCCCTGGAGCCTGCCTTGTGCTGCTCTGCAAAGGGGAAGGAGAAAACCAAATCGCTGAGACAAGCACGTGGCTGCAATGCAAAGCAAAAGCCTCGCTGCAGATAAAATCAAGCACAAGACAGGATGTGAACTTGAGAACCCAGAGTGGCTTTTTCCCCCTCTTGGACTTCCCAGGCTGCAGCTGAGTGGTGATTTTGTCCCACTAGTCTTTGTTTATTTTTTTGGCACTAGGGAGGCTCAAACTGAGACACGGCAAACCCAGAGACCTCAGCCCAGCCGGTCAGTGATGTCAGTGCAGGGTCAGGTCCCCCTCCACACATCTGTCACTGCCCCCTGACTTTTCCTCTCCTTGGAGCTGCAGCTCAGCTCATGGATCGTGGGGTGTTACAGGGTCGATATTGCCCCTCCAGCTCTTTCCTTCTGCCGTCAGGTAGCTGTTACTTGTTCTCCTTCAGGAGACCCGGCCCCAGCCACTCATTTCTCTGTGCTCTCCGGAAAGCACCTAAGCCTCTTGCTTTCAGTCCAAGTGCATCCATTTAAATCTCCCTCCTGGATCTAGGCACTTAATAGGTCTTAGCATTTCATTAGCAGATGCTAATAGCAATGGCTCAGAGCCACGTACTTTGAATTCAAATCCTCCTTGGCTTAGCCTGCACCACTCATTCCCCTGTCCACCCAGCAGCTAGGATAGAGTCTCCTGCATCCCTACTTGGAGCTCTTCCTATCAAAGGGGTAAGCAGCCAGTGTTTCCAGCTGATTGCAGTGCTGGAGAAGGGGGACACCGATCCTGTGGCACCCAGACCTGCACTGAGGGAGTGGGAAATCACCAGGTCCCAGAACGCCTTCAAAAATCTTCCCTCCAGCTTCCAGCAGGCAAGTGAACCTCAACAAGCAAGATGGACCAAGGTAAGAACTCAGCTGGAAAACGCCAATGGCAGCATAGAAACCAGTCCAGAAGGGTGTGTGGGATGGTCCCACCCATGTTCACTGAGCTGTTCCCACAGGCCCAATTGGATGGTGACAGTCTCTTTCCTCAGATGTCCCCCTTTTGCCCCTTCACTTCCAGGTCCCAAATGTTTCTGTTCATTCCTCCTAGCAGTCATCCTCCCCAAGTTTTTCTCACAGCAAGGAAGGCACAAAATCAGGCCTGGGGAAGTCAAGACATGGTCAGTCCCTTAATCCCCTTTAGCTTTCAATCCTTAATCCCTGGTTATTGTGAATCCCCAAACCAGTAATATTTCTCATCTCTGTGATGGTGATGTGATACCTACAGAGTCACAATGAGTCCCATAGGAGACCATGGTGCTGCCAGGAATTGTTCCTTATCCCAGCCTTGCCCATGAGCCTTGCCCATGGCCCCCTTTCTTTCTCGTGCACACAATCACAGAATGCTGGGCAAACCAGCACTCAGTGACTCTTCTCACTGATCATCTCCCAAGGTGAGATGTAGAACCTGAGACAAGTCCCCAAGATAAGTAATGCTGTACTGGAAAGGGCAAGGAAAAGCAGTGCTCAGGAAACACACATGAGCCAGGAGTGATCCCATCCGTGATGGAGGAAGCTGCCCCCTGTGGCACAGCATGGCTGTTCCCTCCTGCTCCACAGAGGACCAGGCAGACGCCCTGAGTCCACACTGCACATCTGGAAGTCGGATCCATTAAAACAAACCCCTATTACATAACAACAGACATCTGGAGCCTGTTACCACTACAATTTTAGTAAAAATAGTTTTTTGATATGATCTCTCCTAAGAATGTGGCAGAGAGGCTCAGAGCCAAAGTCTTCCAAGAATGGCTGTAACTGCTTTTCATAAAGCATCCCCCACCTCCTGCTCAAGGCAGGGCTGTTCCCTCCCGGTGCACACACTGTGCCTTCACACTGATGCTCGGAGTCACAGGGGAAGGTTTTCAGAGTGAAGGCAGGTGCAGTGTGAGGGTCAAAACTGGAGGATTCACCAGGTCCCAATCCCTGAGCTCTGCATAAGCTTCACACTGGTGAGTACAACAGGATGGTCTCTATCCATGGACTCTGGGCTTTGGCTTTGTCTGTCTCCTCTGGTCAGACATCTCACCTTGTTTCTCCTGAAGGCCCCAGCCTGGCAATGAGCTCACCAGTGCCAAGCACCAGGTCATGGCAAGCCCAGCAAGCACTCATCTGGGAGAAGCAGTGGAAATCTTGAGCTGGCGGTGGCTCAGTTGGCAGCTGCCATGCTCCTGGAGCCACCTCAGCAGCACCACTATGGAAAGGACCTGGAAGGTCATTTGGGCACGTGCATGTGGTGTTATATATTGAAGTGTGGTTGCTAAGGAGACCTCAGTGCTACCAGCCAGGGTGAGGGGCTGATTCAGGTGCCACAGCCAAGATCCGGTTTGAGCATCCGCTAGTTGTTCCTTCCGCAGGCTTTTAATGGTGCAATTTCTGGCTCCCCTGAAACTCCTCAGCTGGTCCAGGCTATACACCGACCACCCAAAGCTGGCCCTGCAGCCAAGAAGGTCTCATGCTGTCAGACCCCAGGCAAGGAGGGATTTGGCTGTCCTGACACAATCAGGCTGATTCACAGTTCTGACTTGGCCCAGCACATAAGGAATGGAAACTCCCTTCCTTGCTGTTGATCCATCTGCAAGAAAGTGAGGTTTTCAAGTGATGGGTGGAGCTGGACCGGGATGGCCCCCGGTTCCTGGAGTCAAATCACACACAAAAGGCAGGGTATTTTTTTCCTGCATTGATATGTCAGTCCTTCAGTGAATGTGCAAGGGGTGTTGTGTGCATGGCTGGCCAAGCACTGGCACAAGGAGAAATGAGTCAACTGACCCACCAACCAAATGCTCCCGATCCTCCTGACCCTCTGCCCAAGTCATCCCCCAAAGCTGGAGGGTGAGGAGAAAGAAAGTGCATATTTGGACTGGAAGGATAAATTTCAGTGTGGATTTTAGGAACTGTACTGCCACAGTGCAGTGGAAGCTCTGATTTCTGTGCAGGGCTGGGGCTCAACATTAATAGCTTTGGTGCCTCAGAACAAGGCTACACCATTTCCTTTCACATCAGGCTATAAAAGACACAAATTTAACCTCTCCTTTTTTTCTGCCTTATGTACCAGCCAGACCTCAGTTTTCCAGAGGTGATAACCTGGGTACCTTCTCATTGCCAGCTAATGCACCCTTAGGTGAAGTGCAGTATCTTTTGGGTGAAGCACCTCTGGGTGAAAGCTTCCATGCAGAAGATGCTTTTTGTTTTCCTGAACCCTGTCCTTGCAAATGGAGGTGCTATTTTGGCTGATGTGCAGCCAGTTCAGGCCAAATGGTTTGAGTCTGACAAAGTTAAAGGCAAATGAAATCAGAGCCTTGTAACTAGAAGTGTCAGGCAACTTTCATTACCAGTTCCACCTACAATAAAAACTGCTGGAAATTTCTAAGAATGCTCTTTTTTCCCCCCCTCTCTTTTTTTTGGAGACTCTCACCTACTCTGCAGTTTCTGACTAAAATCAAAGCAGTCCTACTTTCATGGTTGCTTCCCACCTGTACCCTGTAAGCATCCCAAGTGGGTAATGCACAGCCAGCTTCTGACAAGCTGAGGGCAGGAGGGAGAAGGGTCATTGGGAGATGAGACCAGGACATGGTTCCAGAACACTGTTCCAGGCTGATATGAAGCTGGTGCCTGCTTTTAGTTTTGTCTTTGCAGCCAATGTCTTGGGAGATGTTGTCCTGCTGCTTCAAACCCTGAAAAATAAAGGTCTTTATTTTTCATCTTTTTTTTTTATTATTATTATTACTATTATTTTTATTTAATTTGCAGATTCAAACACTGGACATTAATGGGAAAATCCTGTATGGAAGGAGCATCAAATGGAGACTTCTGAGAGTGACTGCAGTTACTCTGTTCTTGCCTCTCAGACGGCCCCTCTGCATCCCTCTGTGTGCTGGAGCTGCTTTCTCTCCCTGGCTCTTTTTCCATCCCTCCCTTTACATTTGGAAGGCAGTGTGTGTTGCCTCTGATTTTCTACAATTTTATCAAAGAAAGACTGTGAATAAACAGAGCAATCTGGAGGAAAAACAGGCCCAGATTAGCTTCAGTTTGTGTTTGCCTGGCCAATTCCCACCGGTGCTCTTCTCACTCACAGCCTGTGGATGTCATTTCTCCTGCTGGAGAAGCAGCAAAGTTGATGGTCCTGGTGCTTTTCTGTGCTTTTGGCAGACGGTTCTTCCCTGGTCACTTTTGTCTCTGGGAGCAGCTCCTGTGACAGGGGTGAGGGGAAAAGGGTGATTTCTGCAAGCACCAGATGCTCCCAGAAGTGATGGTGTCAGGAGCAGAGGCTGATCCCCGGATGTGCTCCAAGGGGAATCAGAGATTGTTAATTGCTCATCACACCCAAGAGCGTCCCCAGGTACCTTCACCCTTCACCCTCCTGTTTCAGGTCCGTCCCCCAAGATGAACAGAGGTAAGGGAGGGGCAGGAGGACCCCCCATGTCCCCCAGCCCCAGGGACAGCATTGCTTTCTCCAAAGGCACAACCACTGGCTGCTACATTCCCCTTGCTCTGCTCAGACTCTCTCAAGGAAACACTCCTAGACTGATTGCAGCAGGACACCCTCACACTCGGCTCCCTCTTGGATGTTCCCACAGCTTCTGCTGCAACTCCCATGCTGCAGATCAGCCTGGGCTTTCCATATGGGAGAGCTGCAGGAGGTGCCCTGGACAGGGCTGTCTGATCCAGGCTACATGGCCAGATGCCACCCGGGAGGTGACACCCCCCACATTTCTCCCAAAACAGCTCTGCCACATCATGGGGATGCACTGCTTGGTCCCACTGCAAGGAAGGTGCTGGCAGGCTGCCCCAGCCCCGTCCAAAAACACAGACGTTTGGCCTCAAAGCGCTGGAGCATGAGGAATCTCCCAAGAAGAGCAAAAAGTCAAGACACTGATTTGCAGATACTGTTATGAACCAAAGCCCAGAGTTCTGCTCATTGTAATAACTGACATAATCGAGGTCATTATTTATACAGTATCTGCATGAACATTTGACACTGGGAAAATACTTGCAGTTCCTGAAAGACTGGCAAATTCTAGCACGAGTGTTTATTCATGCCAGAATCTAATCCAGAAACTCATTTTTCTTTCTCATGGGATGTTTTATCTGATGAGAGCAGGAGCTGTGGTGAGCAGGCAGAGCCAAGTCTTCACCCACTTGAGCCACTTTGGGACAGCCTGCCCATGGGAGGTGCCTGCATGGATGATGGGGGAGAAAGAGGATGCCTCTCAGTTGTCCAGATTGCCTCAAAGGTCCCTGATCCATGGAAATGGACTCCAGAGATCCTGGTTATTTTCCTTCTTCTTCGGATGAATCCATACCCTGCAAGTTGGAGAGGTGATCCTGCAGGTTGCAGCCAAAATCCCAGCAGGCAGCTGAATCCCATCACCCCCAGACTGACCCTGCCAGCAGTGATTTACTGCAGGGAAGATCCTCAAGGAAATAAATAAAGAGGAGGAGATGGCCCGGAGATGAGGAAGGGCGATGGAGTTGCAGAGCCCAGCACGGGTAGCACAACATCCCTGCCAGAACCCTTTAGATAAATATTTGAAGTCCCTGTAAATAAAGATCTCACTTTGGAATGGGGTGATTCACTTTCCCTTCTCACTCAGCTGTCTGGGAAAGGCGAACATGCTGGCCAGCAGCCAGGCAGGGTTGTGCCCTGTGGGATGTGCAAGGCAGGGGATGGAGGTGACAGTGGGTAGGGGTCACTGACAAACCCAGCTCTGACCCTCCTATGGGTCACCTGTGGGGTCTGGGATGGCCTTGGGTGATGAAACCCTCCTGGGTCCCCTCTTCCAGCATGGGAGCACACACTAGCTCCTGATGCATCATCACCTTCAGCCTCAGGCAGGAGGGACTGAATGAAAAACGTGCTTGGTGCAGAGCAGAGCGCAAGGTCTTCAGCTCCATCCCCCTGTGAGCCTCCACACCCCAGCAAGAACAGCCCCGTTTTCCTTCCCCTCTTGCACCCCCCGTGCCTTTGGCCCCTTCCCACCGCAGGGAGTTTCCATTGCTCCTCTCAAACCGCAGCCCCATGCTCAGGAACCTGAAACCTGTATTTGCTGGAGAGAAGAAAATCAGATTGTAGGAAATGCAGCACATGAAAAAGAGTCGGGGGGGAGAGGAGGGGTGAAAAGCAAAGCTATTTTTTATTGCTCCCAGAGTCTCTTGCTGTGGTTTGAAACGTGTTCCTTGTGCCAGCACACAGCGGGACAGCACGGCTCCTGGAGCAGCCACTTCCCTCTGGCACCCCAGGGGCTCAGGGCAGTTGTGTGAGGTGCTGGGTTTGGAATAGGGTAGCAGGGGCGGGGAGGGGTGTGGGTTTTGCTCTGGGATCTTATTCATTTGTTTGTTTGTTTACATCCCAGCATATTACCCGTATATAAGCATAGAGGTGATGATGTTTCAGCCTCTAAGCTGAGTAAAGGGAAGGACAGAACTGCTCAAGTTTTTTTTGCTGCTTTTGAGAAGACGTCGTGTGATAGGACAGAGTCCGCAGGCAGAGCAGAGCTTTGCTAAAGCTACGAGAGAGCTGCTCATCTGCCGTGCAGCTGCGGGGAAGTGCTGTGTCCACACACCTAATGCTTGGAAACACCGGCCAGGAAAACTGGGAGGGCTGTGGAGGCGGGTATTTGCAGATCAGTCACGTTCTGCAGTGGGGAACCCTGCAGAGGCACAAGGATGCCCCACTGGCAGTGTCTGCGTGTGCAGAGCTCCGGGATGCTGGGGTGAAACCCACTGCCCTATTGCGTGCGTAGGATCCGTCCTGCCAGCCCCTCTCCAGCCTGCCCCAGCCTTCAGAGCGCCCTGTCACCCCGCACATCCTCCCTGGAAATGACAGCGATGCTTATGCAAACGAGGAAGCGAAAGCTTTACTGTGCTTTTCCACCCTGCGCGGATGGCTGGGGGTTATGCGGAGCTGGGGCGAGGCTCCTGCCAAAATCCAGCGCTCCCACTCGGCCGGCCGGCCAGATGAGCTGGTTTAGAGTTTCAACCGCAAGCCACGCGAAGGAAGGAACAAAACCAAGGGGCAGAGAGATCGTGACCTGAATTCAACTTCGGGGGCTGGTGTTTCTCCAGTCCTTCATCCCTCCCTGCCACCCTCCCCATCCCACGGCGGACGCTCAGCCCTGAGAGGAGCGGGGTGGTACGGGAGGGTCCGGGACCCTCCAAGGTTTTGGTGCCGCTGCAAACCCCTCCCCATCCCGCTCCTGCAGGCACTCTGGGCTGATGGCCCAGGAAATGCTTTCATTTTAAACAGAGCTCGGCCCCCTCTGAGGCAGTTCCTCCCCAGCTCCCACACTGCAGAAATGTTTTGATGGATCTAATCTTCCAATAAAACCTCCTGCAATTCTTGCAGGTTTTTTTCTCTGTTTCCTTTGCCGTTTGAACTGACAGCATCAGATCTGCATCGTGCCAGAGAGACACGGTCTCCCTTCCACCCCCGTAGCTTTGCTTGTGATGTGGATGTTACCCCAGCACTCTCCAGCAGCAAAGGGATGCAGGGAAGCAGCACTGGTCCTTTCCTTTGCCCTTTTCAGTTACCTGGGGCTGCTCTAGCGCTGGAGAGCAGAAGGAAATACCTGACATTCCTGTTCCATGCTCTCATTTCTCAGGCAGACCCCGCACAGCCCAGCTCACTGTGCTCCCGTTAGATTCTTCAGGGAGTTTTTTGCTTTCCAGTAACACCACGAACTCTGCTTCTTCCCCNACATGGGAATATCCTGCTGCTGTGCTGGGATCAGGCAGCAGCACTGCTGAAGGCAGAGCTGGCAGAGAGGGACGGGGCTGGCAAGGGATGTGGACTTGGGTNGGCAGGCAGCTCTGCCCTGAGCTCACAGGCATGGCCCAGCCCTGGGAGCAAGCAGGATGGGCAGAGGGGGAATGGAGGGGACTTGGGTGCTGCTTTTCCTTTTCTGTCCTGAGCTGGA
>VXBX01004414.1:36841-116301 GCA_013400415.1 Scytalopus superciliaris
AGAGGAGAGGAGAGGAGAGGAGAGGAGAGGAGAGGAGAGGAGAGGTTTCAATTCTTTATATTTTTCCCTCTGCTGCTGCTGGCCAGCAGCTGTGCATAGCTCCTCCAGCATCTGGAGTGTCTTGGCCACTGGCTGGGGCTCTTGGAGGACGTGTGAGCTCGTGCACACGCGCTGAACTGCAGCACGCCGGGTGAAGGGAGGAATGTGACTCCAGCCAGAGCAGAGGCTGTGCTGCCCTTGTGCCAACAGCCACCAGCTCAGCAGGGGCTCCAGCTCCATCTCTCCCTCTCCTGCCTGGCAGATGCTGCCCTGAGGTGCCTCTGACAAGGGGAAGGGTGCCAGGGTCTGCTGGGGGTTTGGTTCAGCCCCCAGGCCCGGTACAGGACTGAGACAGGTGGGCCAATGGGGCCAAGCCCAAATTTCCATCTCCGGCCCTACTGTTCCACTCATGGTTCCCAGATGTGGGAGGCAGTGGCCAGCATGAGGAATGTTCCTGCAGCAAGGCTTGGGAGAAGCCCAAATTCTGGGGAAAAGCACAGAGGGGAGAGGAGCTGAAACTGGCAGGGTGTCCAGAGAGGGAAAACGTCCAATCACTTGTACCAAGGACCTGGAAAAATGGGGAAAATCCTCTGGGTCTGTGCAACACCCATCATGAGGGCTGGAAAGCAGCTAGGTGCTGAAATTTGGGGCATGCACTCATGGGACCCTTCTAGCCTCTGAGCTACAGCACCAGCCATGGCCACCTTTGGCACACATGTAGGGGGGAAGTGTTTTGTGGCCCATGGGTTGCTCAGCTGCAAACAGCAAAATAAAATGTCACCCCAAGTTTTAGAGGGATTTCATGCTGCCCAAACTGTGCTGCCATTCCCTGCCCCACAGTGCCCTTGGCTCCTCTGCCCCTGCCATGGGGACATGGGCCAGCTGTCCACAGGCACTGGAGCAGGGCAGGAGAGGCTGGGAAACCACGGCTGCCTCCCAGTGCTGGCGCAGACTAAGAAACCCTGGCTGCGCTCGCCTTGGCTGGGGTTGCAGCCTATTTTTGGAAGCTCTTGAGACTTCCAGGGATGGAACTGCCTTTTCTTTCCCTTCATTCACAGGCAGGGTCAGTTTGATTTGTTACATGTTTGTGCAGGGAATTTTTTTTATTGTTATTATTATTTATTTCTGTCCTGCCTTTCATTCATGGCATCAGCGGAACTGAAACACAGCAGGAGTGGAAAGGAAGTTTTGGGCTCGCCTGGTTGTTGGAGCAAAAGCTGCCAGGCTGCAAACACAGTGGGGATGTGAGTGTTTCTGCCACGAAATGTCTGTTCTTTGTATCTTGCTGGTGGCACTTGCCAGATTCAGGGATGTGGAGGGAAGGAGAGGAGCCGGCAGGTTTCCACCTGGGCCCCAGCCTGGTTCCAGGCTGCCTGGTGGGAATGCTGTGAAAACTGTGACTATCCAAGAAACTGGGCTGAAGGCTGAGCACCCAAAATAGGACCAGCCTGCCTCTGGCTGGGGGCATCAGACTGGTTCCCTTTGCCACCAGATCTACAGTTTCCCAGCCCAGAATTTTTCTTGCTGGGGGGTCTTCCTTCTCTCTGTTCCAGATGTCCTATGTGACACCCAGATCCCATCTCCAAGGAGTCCCTAATTCTGCAGCAGTCCTTCCAAAACACAAGTGTAGCTGTTCTTCCTCGGATGCAGCAAAGGACTCAGAAAGAGCCAGGGCACAAGAGACCTGACTTTATGGGTCAGACCTTGATCTCTCTGGTGACAATAGTGGAGGGTAGAGAGAGCTGCCTGGTTTGTGACCCACTGCCGGTGGTGATACTAATTTGGGTGTCCCAGGAAAGCCAAAACCTTGGTCTGCCCTAGAGGATGGCTAATTGCATTGGGGATTCATGGGATGCTCCTGTGAGTGTGATGCCTCATGCAGCCTTGGTCACAGATCCCATGTCCCTGCTGGGCTCAACAGCCTTCCCCAGGGACCTTCACCTCCCCAAGGTGCACATGGGGAAGGCAGGAGGGCCAGAACCTTTCCCATGGGATCAGGGCTGGCTGTATCTGCAAGTCCCAGCCCTCCTCCTGGGCTCTCCCCATGGAAGGGATTAATGCAGGACATGGCATCACTCTGGACAGTGGACATGTCCCGACCCAAGCCAGGAGAAGGGACATCAGGAGAGTACATCAGATTTTCCCTTTCTGGGGCTGGCTTGCCCTTCCTCTACACTGCCTCTATCCCATGATACTCAGAGGGGCTTGCAGTTTTCCCAGGGGTCAGATCCTCCCTATCCCAGCCAGCTCCATGGGGGTCCCAGTCAGCACAGTGCCTCAATGCTGGACTGTCCCGGTCTGCCTGGGAATGGAGGCAGGAAACATAAAAGCAGGCTGGGCTGGACTTGCCAAGGCTGGATCTGCAACGGCCAGGGACTGCCACGTCTGTGAGCAGAAACAACAGGGCTTAAATATGCTCCCTCCCCCTTGTTCCCCCTATCATCCTTCCCCATACAGCCCCTGGGTTCACAGGAAAAGGGAGGAGGGGGTCTTGGGGAATGTTCTGGATGAATCCCAGTGGTACAAAGGCTCAAGCTCAGCCAAGGAGCTGTGGTGGACAATTGGGATCCCACAGTGAGAGGAGTGGGGAGTCCTGGGGGTGTCTCTCAACTATGCTCCACTCCTGCTGCGCTCTGTCTCCTTGTTCCCACCAACACTCCCAGCAGGGCATCCAGCTCACCTCCCTCCCAGCCACACATGGTGGGGATGCTCCTGCACCATGTCCCACAGCCACCAGGTTTTGTATCTCCACTGAAATCCTGTGGGGAAAAGTGTCACTGGAGCCCCTGGGAGAGGAGCACTGAGATTCCACTCAGCTAAGGGGGTTGGAGGCAGCACTGGAGTGAGCCAGGCTGGTGGGGAGGCCAGTGGGGGCAGCTGCTCCACAAGGCAAAACAAAACTCCCAAGCTCTGTCCGCAGGACTTTGCGACATGTGAAAGTGTTTATTTCATTGGATGGAGATGGAAAAACAAAGGCTCAGCAGAGGCAGTGGAACAAAATCTCCCGCAACAACCCCTGGCTGGGAGCTGCCAGCTCCCATTCCTGTGGAACACTTCTGCTTGGGACCCAGCACTGCTCCCAGCCCCTCCAGGGAAACAACAAAGCCTGGGGAAGGGCAATAATGAGTCTGCCAACAATTAACACGCACGGGGCCAGGCTCTGTTCAGTTCACCTTGGTGTAAACCCGGGACTGGCAGCGTTTCTCCAGGGAGGCTCTGAACAGGCTTTGGTCTTGAGAAGCAAATGCAAGAAAATAGTTGAAATCTCTCTAAAGTAGAGGGTTGGGATGGACTACAGGGCAGAGGGAGCAGCAGGTAAATCCCACACAATGGCATTACATGAAAGTGCCTGTTGAAGTCCTGATGGCTGATGCAAGACTACACAGACCATCTCTGCACCTTCCACTTCTCCAGATGGGCTGGCACAGGGCACCCATATTTCCATCATGGGACATCAGACCACGGGGCATTTTCAAGGCTCTTTCCATTGGAAGAGCTCAAGGCACTTGGAACGTGCTCAGAGGTGAAGCCTTGGAGAGGAGCAGCCAACTGGGGCCTGCTGGGCTGGAACTTGTGCTGCCCCAGCCATCAGCTGCACCGGCAAGGAGGAGTTACGTGACTTTCCCAAGCTCCCCAAGTGACTCACAGACAAGGCCAAGCCAGATGTCAGAGCCCTGACTCTGGGGCTGAGTGGTCTTGGGACCTCCCAACTCTTTGAAAGAGCAGATGTGCTGAGAACCAGACTTGGCGTAAGTGTCCAGGCTTTGGAAGAAAGAGAGGGAGGAGGTAAAACAGAGATAATACAACTGTTTTGAGGTGGTGAAAGGTCAGGTATATTTCTGTTTTGCCTTTTTCACATGAAAGCAGTCAGATGGAGAGGCTCCAACGCCAGGGGAGATGTGCAGCGATGCTCATTCCAGCCTTCCTCACACAACCCCATCACTCTAACCCAGGAAAAAAACTCCTGGAGAGGAGGAAGAGCTGTTTGAGAAGACATCAAGCATCTTCATTGCCTATTAAATTCCTGGCTTCTCCTCTGATACATGCTAAGAATGGGTCCAGTGGATGTCAGCAAGGGGGAGTGAGGGTGATGTGCAGAAAGGAAACAAGGCTGAGAACAGCCTTCATTTCCCACCGGCTGCAAAACAGCAGCTACAGATATAAATATACGTGTATATATGTATATGATGTGTCTGGAAGCTCACAGGGAGATCTGGCCAACATGGCTCCACATCAGTCCACCAGACACTTTACGGAGGGGGCTGCACTGGAACACCGTGTGGGATGGGATGGAGTCTCCCAGACAGAAAAACACATTTTGGCCCTTGATGGGCTCCCAGTCACTTCCACCAAGGACATGCCTGTGCCTAAGTAGGCACGTGATCTTCCATGCCCAAGTTCTGCACAGACAGGTGAAGCTCAAACCTGCCCTCCTCACTTAGGTGGGAAGACAAGTGAAACTGAGCCAGAAGGTGAGGAGAGGTGATTTTCGAGGAAGAAATTTTTTACAGTGAGAGTGGGGAGGCACTGGCTTAGGTTGCCCAGAGAGGTGGTGGATTCCCCATTCTTGAGAACACTCAAGGTCAGGTTGGATGGGGTTCTAAGCAATCTGATCTAGTTGAAGAAGTCCCTGCCCATGACAGAGGGGTTGGACTAGATGGTCTTTACATGTCCCTTCAAACCCAAACCCTTCTGTGGTTCTAATGGAGCTGGGGAAATGAATATACACAGCAGGTTTTGCTTTCCAATGTCTGTTTGGAGCAATCCCTCAAGACGGCTAGATCTGTTGGGGTGCAGCATCTCAGCTGCAGTCCTTGTGGCCTGGCACTGGCATGAAAGAAGTTTGTACTTCTCTGTACTGCACCCACAGAGCAGAACACACTCTTTATTTCATGAGTTAACACAGCCCCCCTCCCATGCCTGGAGCACGTGCTTTGCTCAGCCTAAGAATTTCTAATGGATGGGAAAGGTTGGTAGCTCAGTTTCCCTCTCCATGCGTTGGCCATGCATCCTCTCAAGCTCCCCTGTGGCCATGAGGCTGGGCAGGGAAAGGTGGAGTCCTGGAAATGTCCCGGGGATGGACAGAAAGCCAAGAAATTTTCCAAGATGGAAGACATCCAGCATGTGTGTGGTCTCCTCCATACATTAATGCTACTAATTGACTTTAAAGGGACATTACAGAGACCAGGCCTCACAACCAAAGCTGGCCCACCTGTTCTGGGTCCAAGGGATGCCAGTTCCTCGGTGCCCATCCCTCACTGTAGGGTGAGCAGCTGAGAAAAATCCTTCCTGACACGTTCTCCAGAGATTTCCCTCCTGCTCCCTCCTCAACACCCTCCAGTGATATCTGCCCCTGTCAACACACACACCCTCGTTCAAAAGCTCGCCAGCCAGAGAGAAAAACCTCCGAAAGTAGCAGGTGTCCTTAAGTCCTGTCAAAATACATCAGCGCTGTCTTTCGAGCACGGCTGGCCCTCGGAGCCTGGCCTGACCCCGGGATCCAGCCGCGCCAGGCTGGTCCCTGCAGCAACGCCCTAATTAAGGGCTTGGGAATGAGCAGCGCCAGCAGAGAGGAATTTGCAGCAGCGCTCGGTGCTCTTGCCCTGCCCCGCCTCGGTGCGGGCAGCGGAGCGCGGCAGGAGCGCATCCACATCCCGGGAGAGCATCCCGGGCAGGGAGCAGGGGGTACCTGAGCAGGGGAGTACCTGAGCAGGGGTTACCTGAGCAAGGGGGTACCTGAGCAGGGGGGTACCAGAGCACGGGGTACCTGAGCACGGGGTACCTGAGCAGGGGGTACCTGAGCAGGGGAGTACCTGAGCAGGGGTTACCTGAGCAAGGGGGTACCTGAGCAGGGGGGTACCTGAGCAGCGGGTACCTGAGCAGCAGGTACCTGGGTCTCTGGCAGACACGGCCCCGAGGTGTCGGCGGGGCTGCGGTCCCACGGGGAGGGGAACGGGACGGTCAGACGAGTGTCTGCAGGGCGGCTGCTCGTTTTCTCACCCAGAGTTAAAGGAGCAGAACGTGTCAAGGAGGATCCCTCATTCAAGCAGAGTCCACGATAAATCTCCGGGGGCCAGGCTGCCAAAGAGAGCGAAAAGGGGTTAAGCACTCATTTCTCCAAGGCTGACAGAGCTCAGCGCATGTAGCCTGGAGGTCCTCCAAGAAGCCTGATGTTTTATGTCTTTGGGATGTTTTTGTCTTCCTTCAGTTGTATTCAGTGCTGGTATTGTGTTTATATCAGCAAAATTTTGGATTATTGCCTCTTTTTTTTTTTTTTTTTAAACAAACATCTGCTGCTCCTGCTTGTAGCTCATCATACCACTGCATCCTGCCAGCGGGGAGAAGCTCCAAGTAGGACGTGGGTGGCAAACGTGATGCTCCGTGGCAGGCAGAGGAGCTTGGAGCTTGGAGAGCTCAGCCCGCCACTGTTCTGGGTGACACACAGCAAAGCAGCTTCATCTCAGCTGCTCCATAAGAAAAGCTGGCTTCATGTAGGGAATTAGGTGAAGCCCCCTGTTGTGACAGATAGCAACGCCACAGGATAGAGACTCTGAGCAGGGATAGCTCTTGAAGTGCATTCTGGTGGGGTTCCAGAGCACCCCATGGCTGGAAGCTTGGTGGAATGACAGCCCAGAGGAAAGGGGCTGGGCTGGCAGGTGGCCATGGGCCGTGTTGTCCCTCCTGGACACTCATCTGCCTGGATGGAACCAAGTACATTACGTGCAGAACTGTTGTATTAGTGTGCCCACAGGATTTCAACAAGGGCTCCCAGCGATCTGGTGCCTTGCTGGGAGATGGTACAACTTCATCTGCTGGGGCTCCCATCCCTGTCCAGCTTCCAGTGTCAGCCCCAGCCCTTCCAGCTCACCCACCCCCTAGAAATCCCTGTCCTTGTGCTCTATTCCCCATCATATGAGAGGCATCACCAGACCAGCTCCAGGGACACGAAGCTACCAGAGGCCACGGGAGCCTGTCACCCCTCCGGGACACACACACCACCCCGCCACCATTCCCTGCTTTGCACGAGCATCCCGAAACCAGCACATGAAGAGGAATGTGAGTAAACATGGACCACCCCCAGCCTCCTCCCACCCCAAATTCCACTGAGTGCCAAAGAGGGGCCGCTGACAAGCAAGAGCAGTTTCAGTCAGCTCCGTATTTACTTATGAATTCCAGCCAAAGTGGCGACAAAGGTGCCGGAGGCCTCCCACCCACCCGGCTTTTCACCCCTCACACCTCAGCATCTCCTCCCTCTGCCCAAAGAAGCAGCTCCCTGTGTCCCACAACTCCCCTCTGCTCAGTGTTTTCTTTTCCTCCTGACCACCAGTGCCTCTCCTCTTCTGCCTGTATATCTCTCTCTATTCCTTTCTTCCTACATTTACTGGAAGAAAAGGTTTCTAACAGAAGAAAATGCAATCAAATCAAAAGAGAAATGGAAAGAAGCACCTCAAAACCTGCTAGACAGGCGTTTTTTGTGAAAGATCAAGGGCCAAATTCTGCTTTCATCGCACTGGAGAAAAATCTGGCCAATCTCCTCTTGAATTAATGGCATTCCTTTGCAAGGGGAACAGAATTTCATTCATTCGCGCCTCATACAGCAGCAGAGGGGCCATTAATCCTTTCGGCTTCCAGTCACGTCTGTCCTGATTCGCAGCTCCAGCAAGTCCTGCATGGGAAGTCCCAGCTCATTTTCTTGCATCCTTCCTTGATTTGTCAGCTCATGATAAACAACATCTCATCCCGATCCCAAACGTATGAGCGCACTGAGTGATTACATCAGCTCCGAAACCACTCCAATAAGATAAATTGTAGCTCGCATCCAATTTGAGTAACTTTGTATTCCCCAATGGGCTCTCTCCACTCGTGTGTAGGGCTCAGGGGCCAAACCCTGGTGTCTGCTGCAAGACATGCAACCCACTGTCCCTCCCTTGAATTCGAGGATCATTGGTCCAGGCTCCTGCCAGAATCACTGCTGGGGGAACCCTGTTGTGGTGGATGCTTGGTGTTGATGCTGCGAAGAGAGGCTGCCCTCACTGCCTGCCAGCAGGAGAGCTCTGAAACAGCTTCCCAACACCAGGTCAGAGCCCTGAGAAGGCGGTGGGAGACTGCTGGAAGTTCCGATTTTCTTCAGTTCTACTGACAGAATGAGGGATCTTCAAACACCTGGCACCTTCTAAACATCTGGGCTCACCTCCCCTTGGTACCTCAGTATTGCACCCCCACCTGCCAGGTGCCCTGAAGCACCTTCATGTCCACTTCAGTGCACACCATTGCCCTGACCAGCCTCACCCAGGACCCTTCACACCCCTGCCCATGGACCCTGGGCTCTATTTAAGTTCAGCCTCAAGGCACTTTATCCCTAGCTGGGCTGGGAGTATGTTTCTTGCTCTGGCTTCTGAATGGACCTCGGTCATGGGGAAAAAAGGTTGTCTCCAGTCCTCCCTCTGGCTGCTTTTGCTCCTGATTGGGTTCCCTGGGTGCATCAGGCTGGCACAACTGGCCCCCCAAAGCCCCACTGACCACATCTGAAACCCTGTGAGGTGGGCACTGTTATTTATTCAGATTAAGGGACAGAAAATCAATGATGGATTTTTTTTTTTTTTAATGTGGACAAACACTTAAATCTCAGTGAGTCTGCACTGAGAGCTCACCAAGATGCTGCCAGGGAGTGAGGAATTCCCTCTTAATGCCTCTGAAGGGCCTAGCAGGGAATGCAGAGGGCTAAGCCAGCATCTCAGTAGTACAGCTGCCTTGCAGCAACTCCTTTCCCAAGGCATGGAAAGGGAGAATGCATCAGTGTATCTCAGCCCTGGGGAGCGGGTGTTGTAAAACAAGGGTAGTGGGATTTGGCAGGCTGGGATTAATGTTTTCTGGGTACTAAAATGAGCTGTGAAAGGAGAGCTGCCTGCCAGCCTTTGTGGAGGGCTGGGGTGCACATGGGGAGCAGACATGCAGGAGCGATCCCTCACATTACATCCCTGGGGCTGCTGAGAGCCCCCAGGTGAATACAGCTCCAGCTTCCTGCCAGGTCTTAAACCTTTGCAGTAAGAACCTTCTGAATGTAAGCAAATACAGGGAAACCCTGCTGTTTGCTGTCTTACTGTGGGAAGTGCTTGGCATAGGAAGGAGCAGGAGCTGGTGCCAGGCCAAGCCCTGCTGCAGCACAGACCAGAGAAGCTCTGCAGGACAGTGGAACTCACTGCCGTGCTCTGCTCTGCTTCTGCACAAGGTTTAGTCCTCAGAATTTCTCTCCTGCAAGCAGGAGGCCAGGGAGCAGGGCAACAGAAGCACCTTACCCCAGCAGCCATCCAGCTGAACCTGTGGAGATGGGTTCCTGTGCTGGGATAGCAAGGGGCTAAATGGGCTTTGGCACAGCAGCTCGCATGAGTTCCCCCACTTGGAGCAATTTGATGTTGACACAGCACAGCAGATTTGCTATAAAATTAGAGCGAGGGTGGAGAACAGCATTCCCTGAGCCCCACAGCGCTTTCCTTCCAGAGCACAAGCTCTGCTTGCCTTATTAGAGCTGAAGATCTGTGAAAAATCAGTGGGAATAAGCCTGACTGACCCACTCAAGCCCAGCACTGCAATGGGGGAGCAGGAGCCAGCCCTTCTGGGCTTGCAAGAGTCTCTGTCCTGGCATCAGTCTGATGGGGCACAGTAATTTCTCTGCCCTTCAGAAACAGTCACAGAAACAGTTGCTTCAGTCCAGAAAATGTCTCTTCTCACAGGAGCCCCTTGGGGCATCAAGCAGATTTGGATGGGGAAAGGGAGTCCTTGGGTTCTTGATGAGCTTTCATTGAGCTTGATCAACTCACGCACAAGATGAGCAGCCTCACAGTTGGAGTGACCCTGTTGATTTACACAAATTTCTCTAGACACATGCTGGGATTTATGCTCTACTGGCACTTGCATTTTTACAGTCTGGACTCAGGCTGGGAACTTTTATTGGGTGGATTCTAGCAAAACAGAAGGCAAGGAGTAAAAATAACTTTTTCTGAGCTGTGTTGATTGCTCTTACACCGGCAGAAATCCAGGCCAGCTCTGTTGATTTTTAAGGAGTAACTGGGTTTGTGCTGGTGTAACCGTGTCCCCAGAGCTGTGTGAAATGTTCACAGCAAAGCCTGAAATTACATGGAACTAGCAGAGCTTCACTATTGGGGTTTCATTACAAATTTGAATCTCAGACCAAACTTGTCAAAGGATTCTTTAAGGTTCGTGAACCTTTCAGTCAAGCCTTGGCCCAGAGTCAAACCAAGCCTGAGCTGATTTATAGCTTTGCATAGAAATAATGTGAAATCAGTGGGTTTTGTTTGGTCTCTAAGCTGAAGCTTGATGCTTGCAGCCAAGCTTGGCTTTTGAGAGGTCAATTCTCTTTGAAAGACAAGCTCAAACCTGAATCTGCAGTGGGAGCTGTAGGAGATGCTGTCGGGATTAAAAACACAGGCTGGATTTGCAAGGGTAATGAGGGGGGTGATTCTTGCACAGCCCTTCGAGTATGAAAGAGTTGTGCTGCTGCTCCATGCTCAGAGCTGGGCAAGGAATCAAATGCAATTCATTAGGACATAAGGGCATGTAAGGATCATTTGATTCAGCTGGCTGCTGAAGTGAGCTAAGTACTATTAGTCCTAATCTCTGACAGTCCCTTCCACTGCCTCTTGGAGAGGCAGGAGATAGCAGTGCTGCTCTGATACTCCACTTCACACTTCAGGGATGGTGTAGTTCCCGCTGGTTATATATTGCCTGTGGGATTAAGATCCACAGGCAGCAGTGAAGCAGTTGACAATGTGGTTTGGCAGTGCTGCAGCACATGCCTCCTCCCTGGCCAGCACTGAATGCTCAGCACTCACAGCAGCCCCGGAGGAGAGGGATATAAACCTCCCTCAGCTGTGTGGGGCCATGCTCAGAGCTAGCCCAGTCTGCTTGGTTTGCTTCTTTCCGTGGCCATTTTGGGGAGACTGGACTATCCCCCTTGTCCAATGTTGAATGTGGAAATGGCCATGGCTCAGCATCATCAGGCTCCAAAAAGTGCAGTGTTACCCATGGCACTGCCCAAATCCTGCTGTGGCATAGCTAGGCTTGTGCTTGACCATCTGCATGAGGAGACTTGTGGTCTCTTGGCAACAAGTGGTCCGGTGAGGGGCAGAGGAAGGAAGAATTTCTGTTCCAGAAGGAGGACAACAGCAGCCCTGATCTCTGTGCCACCATGCAGCCCTTTCCCTGAAGGTTTGTGGGATGAGGATCACAGCATCTCTTCAGAGAAGCTCTCAGTTGGGTGGCTGTGTTTTTCAGAGGGGAGTTGCTGCTGTTTTAAAGCTCTGGTGATGCCTGGAGCATCCAGGTGAAGTCAGAGCCTTGCATGTCCCAGCCCTTGCTAGGAAGAGTTGGTTTGGCTGTGTCCTGGAGCTTGCCACCATCAAGGCACTTCTCAAACTGATATTAGGAAAAAGTTCCCCACTCAGAGAGCAGTCAGGCATTGGAATAGGCTGCCCAAGGAAGCGGTGGAATCACCATCCCTGGAAGTGTTTAAAAAAGTCTGGATGTGGCACCTGGGCACGTGGTTTAGTGGTGGCTAATGGTTGGAATCAATGATCCAAGAGGCCTCTTCCAACCTAAACAATTCTATGATAAGTCAGGAGAGTGCTGGGAGGTCATGCACAAGGTCCTATAATATCCCAGATAGAATCTGAAGATCCCCAGACAAGGAGATGCAGAGCTGGGCCATCTTTGCCTGTTCACGGAGCTCAGTCACTGCCCTGTAGTGATGGAAAAGATCCACTGAAATGGGACTCAACCTCAGGGCACTAAACCCAAACCCTCCAAATCCCCAGTCCTGTTTGAGCAGCATCACTAGCCTTCTTCTTACAGGACTATCTAGTTGAATCTCTTGGATGGCTGGATAAATGCTCAAGTACATTTGCTGTGGGTTTTTTTTCTTTCAATATGTGTGATTGCTGTGTCCTGGTGGATTAAGGACAGTCTTATTGCAGTGTTTTAGGGACTGAGATTCCCTGGCAAAACTGTGCTTATCTAATCTGAGACTAGAGAGCAACATATAATCTTCCTGGGCAATCACAGCCAATGAGAGCCGTTCACATGTTAACGTTTTGGCCAGCCATGCACAGAGCAAACAAGCCAAAATGAGATTAATTGAAAATCAGTTGAAGGGACTTGACGTGTGCTCACAGAGATGGCCCAAGGAAAACTTGAGGTGAAATTCAATGGATAAATAACTCATTGTGAGTTATTTGCTCGGCTCTACTTAAGTGGTTGATTATGTGGGTCTTTGGTTAATTGACTTATTGAGTGGCTGGCGTGGGTTTTTGGCTGCTCACTCACTCCCTGCACGTTTTTGCTATTAACTCAGCTGTTTGATGGAACAAGTAGTCTATTGTCTGTTTTTTGCTGGCTAGGTTGGTGTTTGGTTGGATGTTGGCTCTTGGGCTAATTGAACACATCTGCTGCTGGCTGTACAGTGGCTTGCCGGGTTCATCACGGGCTCTTTGTTTTGTTGCCTGTCTGATGTGTTGGTGGCCCAGTTTGTCACAGATCGGATGCTTGCCTACCTAATTGCCTTCCAAATTTCCTGCTCCTTTGAACTTGCAAACCAGGTCCTTGCCTATCCCCATTGCCATTTGGGGTTTCCATTGCCTCTTCCATCATCCTTGGGCTCCCAAGCTGCAGTGAGGATGACTCCTCCTTGGGCAGCTGCATCATCTCTAGGACATCTGAGGGCTGTCACTGGGAAGGATGGACATTTTCTGTAAGTCCATTCCCAGCTGTAGCTGTATTCTGGCATGGATCTCTCCTGACCTTTTACCTTTTCCACTGAATTCCTCATTCTGTCTTCTGAGAAATGCAGCACAGGGATGTTTGGGTTAGAAACAGGTGGGATGCTGACTTGGAGGGAGTCTTCTGCTAGAGAAGGGAAAGGGGAGGGGAAGGAGAGTGGAGAAGAGACAAGATATGGGCAGGAAATGATCTCTGGCAGCCTATCAAAAAAACTCACTTGATTTTTGACAAGCAATCTTCATGCTCTTCTTGTGTTTGGCCCTGATCTAACTTTAATTTTGAGGTGAAAGAATATTTTTCCACTGTGGTAAGAACCATTCCTTAGAGTTTCATGCTGGGTAGGCTAGAAATTGGCATCATGCAGTGAAATGTATATCTGAGAGCAGAGTCAGGAGCCAGCTGAGGGGATGTCATGAGGCACAAGGGTGGGAAGGAGGGAGAGCCTTCCTTGTGCTCTTCCTCCATGCCTTGCTGGAGCACCTGAAATCCATTAGCAGATGGTCCCTGTGGGCAGCCTGGCTCGGCTGGCCTCTGGCTGATGTGAAAGATGTTAACTGGAGCTGAAGTTGACTTGACAAGGCCCCAGGGAGACACTCAAATGAGCTTGTTTGCAATTCTCTTGCTCTTTCATTTCAGCTGTCATGCTTGTAAAACACCCTCATGGAGGAGATGGCAGTGTGTGTGTCCTGCTGTCCTTCCTGCTCCTCTAGGGAGCCCAGCAGGATGCTTGGCAATGCTGGGAAGCTGTGGCATGTGCAGGCATTGCAGGTGTCCCCCACAACCCCCAGAGTGGCTTTGAGTGATCCTTTTGTATATACTCTGTCCCTCAGGCACAGGGAGTGAATTGGCTCCTGCTGTAAGGGCCCTCCAGGTCAAGATTAAAGTCATTGCCAAGGTAGGAATGCAATGAAATCTGCTCTGGAAGCATCTGTCTCTCAAATGGCCCCGCCATGGGCTTTGTACCCTTTGGAGAGCTCATCCCCATGCAGGCCAGCCGTGACTCAGTGGACCATCCTGAGGGATGCTTGCTGCTCCTCTTGAACATTTCATGAAACCACTGGTGTCCAGGCAGAACTAACTACTTCCCTTACTTGGGAGCTTGAGAAAGGGCATCCTCCCTGTCTGGGCAGTTTCTGTTGCCCCATCCCTTCCTCTGCAGGGCCACTCACAAGATACCCTTCGACAATTTTTTTATCCTCTGCGCCAAGTATGGGATTTTCCTGGGGAGCTGCAGCAGTGGGTTTGTGTATCAGCCCTGGTGCTGTGGAAGGAGCAGCCCCTCTCCAGCACAGCTCTCCAGCTTAGTGACAGGAGGCAAGTTATTTTTGTCCTGTGATATCCAGGCCTGGCTCCCTGCAGGGCAGAAGGATGTCTGTGCCTTTGGGCAATTCCTTGGCAATGTGATGAAGGGGTGGGATAACAAGGTACCACTGAGGTCAAGCCTTCTGTTTCAGACCTTATCTTGGATTTCTCCAGCTGTACAGTGGCCAAAAACACCTAGGAGAATGTGATGAATGCAAATCTAAAACTCTGGAGTCCCCCTTGAGCAGCCAGACTCACTCAGCAGGGATGAGGAGCACATCTGGTATTGAAAGATCTTCCTCCAGCCATTTGGTTGCATGAGGAATGTACATGGAAATAATTCTTACATTAGTAGTCAACTCATCTTCTCCCCACCTGTCTCATTCTTTCTCTTTTTTCATTTCTGTTTCTCATTCCCCAGCCTGGGCTAGGCTGGCAGGAGCTGTCCCGGAACATGACAGGGAGCAAGGGAAGATGCTGCCTAAAGCTCCCTGAAGGTCACCAAAAGGTAAGGGAAGAGAATAGGCCAAATTCTACACATTTTTGTTGCTGTCTGAAGTTTCTCCTGTCTTGGAAAACGCCTCCAGGGCTGTCTTGCTGGAATCCTGCAGAAACACACATGGCTTTGGGAGGGCAGATGAAATGAAGGTGGTTGGGGGGGTGGATTTGTTTGTTTAGCTTCTTGGAGAGGCAGTGAGGAAGAAAAAGGTTGAGTGATGGGGTGACTTAATGTCACCTGAAACAAGGGAGAGAAAGACAGGAACAGAGAAAAGGCTAGACCAGGAATGGATTATAAGCTCTCAGTCTTTGAACTTCAGACAGCCAGACATGCCTCCTGCAGAGCAGGTACTTGACTCCTGCTTGGGACTGTCAGAGGCACCAGTACAGCATGCCCGTGTGCTGCTGTGATGTGAAGTAGCCTTGAGAGTGATGCCCTTAGAAAAGAGGCCAGCCTGGGACTTGTGTCTGCCCCTATCCCGTGGGATACCCAGCAGCTGCAGCAGGTTCTCCCTGCCCTTGCTGTGTGCCCTACTCCTGCTGAGTTTGATGTAAATGCGATCCATGCCATGTCCTGTCCCTTGTTGAGCTCACAGCTTATTTTAGCCCCTCCATGGTAGAACTGGAAGAAAAGAAGGGAGTGTCTACCTGTCTTTTTTCCAAGCCAGGGGAGAAATATTTCATCTGCCAGCAAGGCTGCTGGTGGATTTTTGTCTCTTGGCAGCATGGACTGGGGTGACAGGTGAGGGTGTATGTGCAGGTGCTGAAAGGCAGGAGGGTTCATGTACCAGCACCGTTAAATAGTTTAGATACTGAGGCAGAAAACCAGGAATGCTTGTCACGGACGCTACATCTGCACAGGCTGTGTCTGTGTTTATGCAGCCAGTAGTGCAGGGGTGTATGTGGGTAACATGGAGCTCCCACAATGCTGCTGGAAAGGCCAGATCAGCTCCTCCTGAGCAGGGTTAATGTGATAGTTTGTGCAGATGAAACGATCAGTGACTAAAATCAGACAGGATCTGCCCAAAGGAAGGGTCTGAATTCACATTGCTGAGTCAGCACTCTGGCCACAGGGATCAGCTCCACTATGGCAGCTGGATCAGCTCCACTGTGTTTCTGCAAGCTGGTGGTTCCTCTGATCCTGACTCCCTGGCTCCCAGTAGCCCCTACTGGGATGTTTTCCTTAGCTATTGCCCCAGCACAGCCAGCAGTGTGTGGCTCTGCTCTACTGCAGCCCAGCTGGGCTGGTCTGAATTAAGCAGTGAGTTTCTCCACAAAGCTAAGAGCCAGCCAGAAAGGTGCTGTAAGGATGGGGATGCAGGAGGAGACCAAAGGAGCCCCCAGGTGTCCTGGAGCCAGAAGGGCTTGTGAGTGTTCAGCTCAGCACAAATATTACTTACCCTGGGCTTCCAAACTGAGTTTTTAGCCCCAGTGAAGTGAGGACAAATATTAAAGTATGGATTCTTGTTCTAATAGTAAGGAAGAATTTTCTGGATGAAAGCTTTAATTAGATTTGTTTGGACCGTGTTCACATGCCTCCTGGGTTCACTTTCTGTGAATACTTTAAATAACAGTTCCATTGGCAGGAACATTTGTGCAAACTGCAAATTTGGGGTCAGCATCTCAGCTGATATCAATCAGCACAGGCCTTTCCGAGGCAGTGGAGGTACATCAATTTACACCCGCAGAAAGGCAGACTCCCTAAACGAATATTGAGAAATTAGTCTTGGAACATAAACTTGGAGTGAAAACCTCGAAGTGTTTGTACTGGAAACCTTATCCAGAGGCTGCAGCAGCTTTCAGATTGCAGCAGGGAGCACCAAGCCCCGGTCAGCAGGGATCCTGGCGTCCTGCATCTCCTCACCTCCTCTGTCTCCCCACACTGCAGTGCTCTGCTCCCAGTCAGCTCTTCCATACTGCTTGCCTTCTTGTTACCACCTTCCAGGCTGAGCTCCACAGCGTGGACTGGCAGCCCCTGGTGAATGGAGAGCCCTCACCCTTCTGGGACGTGATCCAGCCCAGCTCCTGCTGGGGTTTTAGGGGTGTTGAATTTGGAGGCTTTGAGGGATGGAAATTAGGGGGGATGGGGCTGAGCCTGGGGATGGCAGGAGAAAAAGGAGGTGAGGGGCCCTCTGATTGCTGTCTCCTGGAGGAACTGGAGCATGCCCAGAAACAATAAATGTCCAGCAATTATTTGATGTGAGTTAGGATGGAAAAGCATCACAGAGGGTGCGTCTGAGACGAGCTCTCACTTTAAACTTCAGTGAACTCTTGAACAAATTCTTGTGCATTTGCAAAGCTGTGCTCCATATGGGCCAGGGATCCCTGGAGAGGGGGCAGTTCCCTCCCTGGGATGCAGAGCCTGCTCAGGACACCTTTGGCCAGTGCTGCAGATGGGAACAGGTGAGGTCAGGGATGGCTGGGCTGGTGCAGAAGCACAGGATGGAGCCGAGGTGCTGGATGCTGTACAGAGAGGACAGGCTGCCTCAGCTGCCTGTTATTCCAGAAGGCACTCAGGACCAGACCTTGCAGGGAGCAGGCTGAGCTCTCCTGGGAAGCTTTAGCTCTGTAATGGTTGGACAGCAGGGCAGCTTTCCCTGTGCAGGAGCAAACAGCTGGGACTGGAGTTCCTCGACTCTGTGCCCCTGTTGCAGGGGCATCACAGCTCACTGGCTCTTACAGCCCTTTTTAGGTGAACTCTGCATGTCTGGCTGGAGTCCCTGGCTCCAAAACCCCCTCCATAGGACTGAGGTGAACTGAGGGGTTTTCATCCTTCACTGACCTAAGCAGGTTATTGCTTTCCAGGCCAAGCATCTCAGAAAGTAAGGATGACATCAGGTGTGCAAAGCAGGCTGTGCCTGGCTGTGGGGCTCACAGCATGTGGATGGACGTGGCAGTGGAAGAAGCAGGAGGTGAGGAATGAAGGAATAACAGCAAATCAGGAAACCCCCCTGAAAGAAATACATTTCCTGATGTCTGCATGGATCAGACCTGGCAAATCCCTGCCTTGCCTGGCCCATTGAAGGCTGTGGGGGTGAAGCCGTTGGGGAGATGCTCTGACTTCCCATTCCCTGACCCACTAGACATCCCAGATTCTTTCCATTCCATCAAGTCTCACTCAACCCAGTCATTTTGGCGGGGCTAGAGCCTGCTGATCTACAGATAGTGGTGGGATAGGCAAGGTGGGTGGAGAATGCCTGCAGAGCATAGGTCTTTGAGGAGGTGGTGGCACTGCTGGGGAACCTCTGCCCAGCATTCCAAAAGTACCTGGGAGAATCTCTGGCATTGCAGGGTCTGAGCTCCCCTTCCCTGGGTTTGAGCCACTGGCAGCACCTGGGGATTTTCCATCTTGTCACAATGGTGCAGGGCTAAGCTGGGAGCTCTGGGCTCAGCAAATGGCACTGGTGGCAACCAGCCCTGGGCAGGGAGCAGAGCTGAAAGCAAGAAAACAACAGTGAAATTACCTGTATGCCTGTAAATACAACCCAAACCAATTAATTACCTTGCTGATCGCCACTGCTCTGCATGTGGGGCCGAGGGGAGCTGCTCCATGCCTCCCTAGGCATCCAGAAACACAGGGAGTTATTTGGAGAAGAGAAATCCCTGTTTTGCTGTGAGGGGGTGCTGAGAGAGGCATGGACAATCCAGGCCAGGACTTGTCCATCACTATCCATCCCCAGAGCATGGGAGCTGAGCCCCTGGGGTCAGGCAGGTAAGGAGTTCTGGGGGTCTGTTCAGTCACCTGGAATAAGAGGGGAAGGAATGTGCAGGTACTGCAACCTGGCTGAGGGGCTTTGGGGTGATGGGGGTTAGAAGAGGAGGAGGCAAGTATCTCCTGGGGCTTTGTGGGGAGCAGTGCTATTCTGGGAATGGGGTGTCAGTCCTCAAAATAGTGATTCCTCCCTCCAAGACTTGCCTGACCCCAGGGCTTAGCAGCCAGCCAGCCCCAAAGCCACCTCATGGAGCAGTTTGGCTCCTTCTCCCATGGTTTCCATGTAGGGCTTCTCCTGCATGTCAACCCCAAACTGCACACGGGCATGTCTGTGCAGATGGTCCCTGCACGCACAGCAAGAAGTATCCCAGACAAACAGTGCAAGTCCTCCAGCATCATCCTGGGGAGGGAGCAGAGGAAGGCTGGATGCGGGCAGCCCTGCCCTCACACCCAATAAAGTGGAGCTGTGTCTGGTTTGTATCGAAGGCAAAAGAGAGAGAGAGAAAAAGCCCCTCCAAAATGAGATTCCTTACATAACAGCATGCTGACATGCTCCAGAGTGATTTTGGCAAGAAAGGGGAATGCTAAGCAGGAGCTGGGGTTTGCAGGATTGCGCAGGCACTGGGGGAGTTTGGTGGGGCTGCCTGGCTGCTGTGCTCCCTCCTCCCCAGCCCTGCACCTTCCCCTTAGCCCCTGGTGCCCACTGGGGCACTGCCCTGCTGAAAAGGCAGCTCTTTGTCTTGTAGGGGTTTCGGATTTTGCTTTTTCCCCCTGTTTTTCTCTCACTGTGGTCTCTCCAACCCTGGCTTAGCCATCAGTGGGGGTGCCCAGCACCCTGGAGCTTTGCAGATTTGGTGCTGGTGGTGCAGTGTGTGTTCCCAGCTGGTGACAGGTTGAGTGGGCAGGTGGGATGGGGAACTCTGCCCCTCTCCCTCTAACCCCAAAACCCCCAGGCTCTAAGGAACCCCTCAGGTTTCACCCTCGGGCTGGGAAGGAGCAGGGGGGGATTCAAAGGCACTTTTTAAAGCGGTTGAGTATTTATGAAGTAGGAGAGCAAACCAAACACCAGCAATCAAAGGAAAGTGAATCTGATACCTGCAGTTGCTAAAAGAGTCAGGGACCAGTTTCTCCCTGCCAGCTGCGGGGCAGGAGCAACAGAAGGATCCAGCAGCCAGCTCCATCCCAGCAGGACTGAGCCGGGCTGGTGTAACTGGGAGCAGCTGCACGGAAGCCACGCTGACTTACACCCCTGCTGCTGCTCAAGCCCCAAAATGTCTACCTCCTTCAGCACTCCTAAGGACTTTTTGAGAAATTCAGTGCTGTCCCCACACAGGTCTGGTGCAAAGAAATCCCTGTTGCTTCCCTGCCTGCAGACAGCTGGGGATCAGGGAGCCTGATCCAGCCAGGAGAGGAGGAAACCTCTGGGTGACTATTCCCAAAAGGGCTGAGAAACATTTGGAGTTCCATGCCACAGCCCCAGCTGCCATGCCAGCAGCGTTGGCACAGGCGGCACTGGAGGCTGGGACTTGTGAACCCGGGGTGTATTTCTTCAGTCTCTCTGCATTTATTTGTTCTGATTTATTTTCAATGATCTTTAACAGTTTTCTCTGTGTGCTCCCTGGGGCCTTTTTTCTTATTTAGGGACTTGAGGAAAGCTGGAGCAGAAGGGAAATATTATCAACTAAGCTGGGATTTCTAACACATGCAGGGGTTTCGTGGCAGGTCCTCCCCTGCCCGTCAGCACCCTCTGCCCACACACACACTGCCAAAGCCAAGAGAAGGGGCATCTCTTGTCATTCAGCCCTGGGAACACAGCATCTCATCTTTTCCCTGCGTGGCTGCTCCCTCTGTGCCACTACCATGTGCCAGTGACTTGCCCATGTCCCCATTTTGGAACCATCAGGACGACACTGGGAAGGACCTGCCCTCCCATTTCAGGAGGCAGTGCAAGGGGTAGTGATGACTTTATTCTCATTTACAACAGAGACAGGACCTCAAGCTCAAATATCCCACATTCCCTGGTGTCCTCCAGTCTTCTCCATGCTGATGGTTTCAGACCCATCCTGGTGATGCCCTGCTATCTCCAAGGCTGACAAGACCCTCCCCCAGTGATACAGCATCACTTTGACATGGAGCCTGTCCTGAACCATCATTGTCCACTTCCCCTGTTTGCTGAGCAGGGCTTTCCAAAAGGCTTTTGGAGACACTTTGGGATGTTCCAGAGTAGCTCACTCTTGGGAATTTCATTCCTGAAAAGTGCTGTAGGAGCGGGGAATATCTACAATCCTTGTCTCTGGCAGTGTGCAGGACAGAGGGAAGCCTGGAGTGATATCCACAGCCCTGGCAGGAACTCGATGCTGAGCTGCATCTCAGAGCTGCTGCTCCCAGAGTTTGAGTGGATCCAGCACAAACCCCAGCATTACTTCTTGGAGAACTTTCCATCTCCAAAGCCTCCAGATTTCCAGCCCATCCAGGGAGCAGTTTGCTGGGATGAGTTTCTAACAATGCCCATAAGCCTGCCCAGCCACTGCTCCTGGGGGATGTGGGGGAAAGATGGGCAAATCTTCCCCACATCAGGGGCACAACTTTGGGCTGCTTGCACATCCCCAAAGGAGGGAATATCAAGAGTTGTGTGTGGCTCATTGTACTAAACATCTGGGAAACATCTCCAGGCCTGGGAGGTGGGATACATCCCAGGCAGCTGCTGGGGGCTGCCTGTGATGGTGGGGTGGGGGGATGCTTCCTTGGGGCAGCCAAGCTGGAGGTGCTGCTTTTAGGGGCCAGCTTTTTGCTTCTCTCCCGTGGGCTCACAGAGGCAGAACTGGCTGTTCCCTTTCCCCCTGCTTTGTATCCAACCAAGCTGTCAAGTGTTCAGCAGCCACCTCTGCACGGGGCCAGGCCCACAGGGGGGATGTGAGAGGGATGAACTGTCCCTTCCTGAGGGCCAGGTGAGGCAGGGCAGCCCTGTTCTCCAGTTCCATGGGTGGGAATTCTTCCAGAGCCACCTCTGGAGAGGCGAGCCCTGATGACTGGGAGGGATTTGCAGACATGAAGCCAAAGGGACCCAGGAAAAGCAGCAGATCAAGCAGTGACATTTCACCTGTCTGCCTCATCTCATCTCTTATGCGATAGAGAGGGAGGTGTGTGACCTCACTGGGTGTCCTGGATGGGTTCCTCCCTTTCCCCATAGCCTTTGCTTCTCCTCCTACCTCCTTCACTCCATCTCCCTCCCTGCAGCAGAGGGAATCTGGCCAAGGAGAGCAGATCTGACATCATCCCACAAAAACCAAGGAGCTTTAACATGTACAATGGAAATGATGCAAACAAACCCATATGTTGAAGGCTTTCATGAATTGCCATCTTTCTCCCAGCTCCCATTTATCCTCCTGCCCAGGACTGGAGGGTGCCAGGATGTGGGTTGCATTGTTGCACAGACCGAAGGGGAGGGTGCTGGTAAATCCCTTTGCTAACAGGAGATGATGCTACAGGGACTCACGTGGGGACTGTGTCCTCTGATTGCTGTCAGGATGATGTGGGATGCTGGAGGCACTGCCAGCCCCAGTCCTGCCAGCTGTCTGCCCCTAGAGGGACTGGGCTAACTGGGAGAGCCCCACAGCAGGCAGTGCTCCAAAGGAAGGGGGAACCCTGGGGTGTGAATCAGGTTTGGGTTCAAGCAGCCTGACAGCCCTTCATCCCTCCTGCCAGGATGGCTGGTGGGGCAGAGTGGGAGTGGGGGGGATGCACAAATGGCTCTGCAGAGAAATGCGTATCAACCATTTAATAAGACCTAAAAATGTCTCCCAGCTGGGATTCATCAGGGAGAGCTTTCCAGGAGTAATAATAAGGAAAGCAGATCCGTGCCAGCACAGCAATACCTTCATGCTGGCCGGGGTGAGGTGTGTTCCTGGGAAGGCAGGTTGGGAAGTCGAGCTCCCACGGAGCAGGGACCAGAGGTGCCTCTCCAGTGGGGCAGGAGCTGCCAGGCAGAGAGAGCCTTAAGGAAAAGATGTCTTGGAAAGCTCTTTGCAGGCTCTTGGAGCGGGGGTTGTATCCCTGTGGGGGCAGACCCTCAGCCCAGAGCCCGGCTGGGGATTGTGCTCCTGTTCCTTCCCAGGACTGGTTGTATTAAGCCTAAAAAGGGAATTGTTGGAGTCTTTACCAAAGAAGGAAGGCCGGCTGCACTGCTGGCAGGCAGAGCAGGGGGGAGGGATGCCACAACACAGCCCACAGGTCTGGAGGCTCTCTCCCCTGCTTGTCCTGGGCTCCCCTTGAATGCACAGGGGCCAGATCCAGCCCAGAGGTGCTGCAGAGGCTGGTGCTGTGCATGGCCCTCCTTGGAGCTGACACAGGGATGGGGCTGCTTGTATCCTGTGCATTGCATGCACCAGGTGTGGGGAGGCAGTGGGATATGGGACCTGCAGTCTCCTCTGTAAATTCACCCCATTCCTACATGTGTGAGTTTAAGCAAGGCTCCCGTGGGGGGAGAGGAAGGAGCCATACCCCAGTTTCTTTCCAGAGTTTTCCTCCATCCTCCACTTCCCATTCTCCACCCTCCATTCTCCACTTTCTATCCTTCACCCTCCCCGCTCCCTGTTCCAAGTCCATTGGCAAGTGGGACAGCAGAGGAGAGCTCTGCCCTGGGTATGCAGAGACCTTCCACTATCTTACACCCCATGGAGTGGCCCTGGCCCTTCTCCCCAGGCTGGCAGATGTATTCCACATCTCCTCATCCCTCTGTCCTTGTCACCATCACTGACCAAGGCTGAGGCTCAGATAGAACCAGGCAAAGTGCCCTGTAACTGGAGAGCTGTGCCACGAGGCCAAATCCTGCCCTGAACAGTGAGTGCTGCAGTCCAGAGGTCCCAGCAAGGACCAGCCAGAGGCTCTGCCCCAGGTGACGTTCCCAAGCTGTTTTATAATGAGGGACTGCAGCTCTTGAGAGGCTGCAGGTCAAATGCACAGTTATTAGAACTCAGTAAATGTGGTTTTAACAACCATCTGGCTCTTCTCTTATATGCAATAACCATCCCATTACATCGAAATAAAATCCACATTTAAGGCACTTAATTGCACAAGTGGCCTTTAGCTTTTTCTCTCTCATCTCAAAAAAAACCCCAAAAAAACCCCAAAAAAGCCTTGCCATTTCCATCTGTCACAGCAGAAGAGCTTGGCTGTGGTTCTCCAGCCTCATCTTGAGGCTGGGCTGGTGCATGTGGGGCGTTTCAGCCCTGGAAGAAGGCAATGGAGCCAGCCAGACTCCCCGTGGTTCCCAAGGAACCTTCCCCCACGGCAGTGGTGAGGTCAGCCACTCTGCAGCCTCCTGGAGGGGTCCCAGCATCCCTAGGGATTGTGTGGTCATCTCCTGATATGGACTAGAGAAATGTGAGGGTAAGGCCAAAGACTCATCTGGTGGCTTGAACAGAAGAGAAATGCCATTTCACAAAGGATTTTGAGTTCATTTTAGTTTGGCTTTGCTCCAGTTGTGGGCAAAACATCTTTCCCTCCTCCCGGATTCTCTCCAGGAAGGGCAATGGAAGGGGTAATGCTGTCATAACTGGCCAAAATGTGTCATTTGGTTACTGTGAAATGTGAGGTGATGCAAACCTAACTTGGCAAAACAAAAGCCTTTTCTCGGATCAAACAGTAAAATTAGTCGCTCTGATGCAAGACGTTTTTTCCTTCTCCCAGGAAAGCTTCAGTGACAGGATTTTGCAACACACTTCAGAGGAGATACATCTCCCAGGGGAGAGTGGGAGAGGAGTGACCCAGTGCAAGGGATCATCCTCAGCATGGGAGATGCTCAGAGCACAGATGGGCACCTGTATCCTCACCCCATGGTGCTCATCCACGATGGGTGGGTGCCTGTATCCATTTGTGATGGATTGGTGCCATGGGTAGCCATCCATGCCATAAGCATTCCTCTGCTGAGGGGATTGTGGTGGTGACATTCATGGTCCAGCCCTGTGGAAACCAGCAGCACATCTCAGCTGAGGTTTATAAACCACCAGGGAATCCTTCCCCCACCACACCTCAGTGTCACCTAAGGAGGAGCTGACATCTCATCACCACTCCAGCAGAGAGGGAGAAGCAGGGGCAGAGCAGGGAGCAGGCTGACTTCTCATCAGTGGCTTTTCCATGTTAAGCAGTTCCATGGCTCCTTGTTTTTCCCCCAGCTTGGCCAAGAGCCCTACCCAAATTACACCAAGTGCCTCAAACCCCAGAGTGGGCAGAGGCAGCAGGATGGGTGTGTAAGTGGGAGCTGCACCAGCTCCAGGGGATCTTTCCCAGAAAGCAAAAAACACAAGTTCCCAGTGCCCTCTGCAGGAGGAAGCACGGCCCTTTTCCCCAAATTTTGGGGCCTTCCAGAAGGGCAGTGAGCAGTGGGTGTCTGTCACCCCTGGCTTGCTGTGTCCCCTATGGGGACACAGACCCAGAGGCCCACCTGCCCATCCCATGCATATTGATGTGTGCATTGCTTTGCTGAAGGAACTTGGGGACCCCAACAGTGTGGCCGTGGCTGTTTCCAAGAGTCACCTGAAATAATCAGCACAGAGCAAAGAGATGGTGTTATTTATTCCTGTGGAAATCCAGCTCGGATAACTGAGAAGTTTGGGGGTTTGCACAGCAGAGCTGGGGCTTAACACTGCACTTGCTTTCCTGTGTCCTTTTATTTGGTACTTAGGGAAAAACAAGAGGGAAGAAATGAAAAAATGGAAAATAAGGCTCCCCTAAAGCAGGGATCGCTGAAACAATCCCTTAAAGCCTTACATGTCTCCACTGTGGAATCTGAGTGAGCAGCCTTGCACAGATTGTTCACTCCCAAATGCCCTTCCTGGTGCCCTGGGAGCTCCCTCCTTCTCCATCAACCCTGTGCCAGAAATGAGGACACTGCTCCCAGGGTCTCACCGTTGAAGCTCATGAGAAATGCCCACTCCATGCTGTTGGAGGTTGCCCACCCCCCAGGAAACATGCAGCAGGACACTGCCCTTTCTGCCCCAAAAGCTTTTGGCCAGCAGCAGCCAAGGACTCGGTGGCTTTGCCAGTGGGAAACAGCTGTCATCAAGGGCTGCAGGTCACTCCAGGGTGGCAGAGGTAACAGCACCCCGGGTGGATTGGCAGCATTGCTTGGTGGAGTTCAGTGGAGTCTCGGGGTGTTTGAGGGGTTTGCTGGTGCCCCAGGAGACCCCTGTCCTTCCCTCAGAAGGGGGGAAGAGCCTTCCCACCATGGCTGCAGGAAAGATGCTGACACATGGGGCTGGTGGGGCAGCAGGGAAATGGTGCCCTGGGGCGTGGGGAGCTCTCCCAGGTGTGGGCTGGCATGGCACAACAAGGCACTGTCCATGGCATGGTCATGCTGTCCCAAACACAGGCTCATTCTCCAATGTGCAGCACCAACTCACACCTAAAGACAAGGTATTTCTGGTTTTTATTCTAGTTTGCATAAAGTAGGCAGCTGGGTGGCCCCCCCAGTCATCAACACTTTATTTATACATTTTATCAAACAAAGGCATCAGCACTCATTGGCTACAAATGACATAATTTTTTTGTTAATTAGCACTCAACCCCCTGTTCGGTAGTTGTATCTCTCACTTCTCATGCTAATTAGTCCTCAGGCACAGTTCTTCCCTCTATTTGAGTCCGGGGTCTGTTTGGAGCAGGTGATTGATGAGTCCATGGTCATGATTTCCCACTGCTGGAAACACCTTTCCCCAGTCACTGCTCAGTTCTGCTGGCTTCACTCCTGGTGGCTCTGGGCCAGACAGCCCATTCCTCTGGGGATTGTCTCCTCTTCTCCCTAAAACAAAAGGAATCATGGAGTTGGAGGGGACCCACCGGGATCATCGAGTCCCAGTGCTGACCCTGCATGGGACACCCCAACAGCCCCACTGTGGGCCTGACAGCGCTGGCCAAACACTCTCTGAACTCAGACAGGCCTGGGGAGCCTGGTCAGTGCCCGGGCCGCCCTCTGGGTGGAAACTGCTCCTCACACCCAGCCTAAACCTCTTTTCCCTCAGCACACCGGCCCAGTGTCCCCCACTGGCAGCGCAGCTGCTGCACCGCAGCTGCCCAGCGACTCATTAACACATACAGGACCGCGAAGTTTGACTCAGAGCCCTCTTTGAATCCTGAGGGGCTCAAACCCCGAGGGGCTCAAATCCTGAGGGGCGCCGGTGCCAGGGCCCTCAGAGCAGCCAGGGCACAGCGCCCCACGGCCCGGCATGGCTGCGTGCGGCGCGAAAACGCCGTGGCATGACATAATATAACATAACATGACGTAATATAACATAACATGACGTAATATGACATAACAGACGTAACATGACATAACAGTACGAGACACAGCCCCTCACGCCTCTGGCGGCCGCGGCCCCTTTAAGGCGCGCGCCCAATCAGCGCGGCCCACATCCCCGCCGGGGGCCGCCCGTACCACTCCCGCCGCCTGGGGGGGGAGAGGGAGCCGCCGCTGCCCGGTTGTCTCTCCGCCCGGCCCGCGGCCCGCCCCGCCCTCCCCGCCGGCCCNGGCCTGCCCCGCCCTCCCCGCCGTCTCTCACGGTCTCTCGGTGTTCGCAGCGGGGCGTCCGCGGGGCTGAGGCGGCGCCGCACAAATATGCCGTCCCTTCTGTCTCCCCCCCTCTCGGGGTGATGGTGCGCGCCGGGGCGGGGCGGAAGCGGGGCGGAAGCGGCGCCGTGGCGCGAGCAGGGGCGGCATCATGGCGGCGCCGGGTGAGCCGCGGGCGGCGGGGCCGGACCGGGCCGGGCCTGGTTGGGCTGGGACGGCCCCGGGGCGGCCGGGAGGGCTCGGGGTAACGCGCTTGTCTCTCCGCAGGCCCGCGACTGCGTCTGGCGGCGGCGCTGAGCCTCCTCCTGCTCCTCCTCGCCGGTGCCCGGGCCCTCGCCCCTAGCCACCGCCTCACGGCCCGCGACCTGGCGCGGCTGCGGGCGGCGCTGGAGCGGCCCTTCGCCGACGTGCGGGCCGCCTACTACTCCATCGTGGGGCTCGGCAGCCTCGGGGTGCGGGTGGCGGACGAGAAGGTGAGCGGGGCAGGCCCGGAGGTGCTGCCGCTCCCCGGGGCCGCTTTGCCCTCGTTCGGGGTATCGTGACAGTCTGTAGCGAGCTCTGCTTAGACAGCACCCTGTGCGAAGGGTGAATGTCCTTAGCAAGTGCCAGAGCAAATCACTGCTAATTACCGGCTCTCTCACTTGTGCTGTTTGGGTGGATTTCGTCTTTGTCCAGTCAATGATGTGACACGGGCTCTCTTACACTTCTGCCTTCTAAATGGTGCCCTCTCGGCTCCCTCCTCCGCATCGGTATTTGTTTAACTGCCTTGTGAAAAGGTTACCTTGCCCGTGGCATGTTTGCCTTGCTGTGCTGTTAAACAGAGCTCTCGTTAATTTGTTTCATTCAGTTCGAGTACTGAATTCTGCCAGGTCACACTGTCGTGCTCTTTCTTTATATAAAATATGATCCTTTACGTGCCCACACCATACAGGCCTGTGGTACCAACATATTGCTTACTGTGTCACGTCTTGAAGCATTTCTAGTTTAAACATTGCAGGCTTTTCTTGTAACAGCCTCCTCACACGGGCACATCTGCTCACATGCATGTGCATGTTTACCCGTGCACATGAGCTGTAAGTACAACTTTGTTCGACCCTCATAGATTCATCTGCTACAGGAGCTCCAAACTGTTGGGCCCTGGGTTCTCTTTGAGTGTTGCACATTTGCACCATAAACCCTGAGGCCCCTGAAGATGTTGTGGTTCACCTCAGTGCACACCTTGGTATGGTTGGTTGCTGGTCATCTGTGGGCTATACTGGGAATTGCTGCTTTGTGTCATTGTGGCTGGGTTTTTTTATTTCATCTGTGGGCTATACTGGGAATTGCTGCTTTGTGTCATTGTGGCTGGGTTTTTTTATTAGCTCATGATAGCACAGCCTTTGCTTCTGCAGGTAAGCAGTAGTTATTTATTTGTGCTTGAGGCTTGTGATGAGGCTTTTTTCTGGACAGTGCACTTCTTCACAGGGTGAGACTGTTTAAAAGGTGTAGATAGTAAAAGTAACTAGGTATAACATTTGAATATATATCACAGGATAGTTGGGATTGGAAGAGGCCTCTGGAGATCATCTAGTCCAGCCCCAGTGCCACAGCAGCTTCACCTCGAGCAGGTTGCCCAGTGTGATCATGTCCACATGGGTTTTGTCTCCAGAGAAGGAGACTCCACAGCCTTTCTGGGAAGCCTCTTCCAGTCACCCTCAAAGGAAATAAGTTTTTCCTCATATTCAAATGGAAATTCCCGTGTTTCAGTTTGTGCCTGTTGCCCCTTATCCTGTCACTGGGTACTCCTGAAGAGGCTGGACACCTGCCCATAAGGCATTTGTGTGCATTGATAAGGTCCCCTCTCAGTCCTCTTTTCTCCAGGGTAAACAGCCCCAGCTCCCTCAACCTTTCCTCCTCAGAGATTCCCCAGTCCCTCATCACCTCCACAGCCCTCCACTGGACCTGCTCCAGTAGCTCCTTGCCTTTCTTGTCTTAAGGAGCCCAGCACTGTACACAGCACTCCAGGGCTGAGTAGAGGGGCAGGATCACCTCTGACCAGCTGGCAATGTTCTTCCCAAGGCATCCCAGGATCCCGCTGGCCTTCTCGTCCCCCAGGGCACACTGCTGGCTCATGGAAGCTTGCTGTCTATCCAGGCTCTCAGGTCCTTCTCCACAGAGTTGCTTTCCAGCAGGTCATCTCCTGGAAGACTATCACATCAGTCAAGCATGATTTCCCCTTGGTGAATCCATGTTGGCTATTCCTCATAACCCACTTTTCCCTCATGTGTTGGAGATGAGCTGTTCCATCACCTTTCTAGGAATGGAGGTGAGGTTGACTGGCCTGTGGTTCCCTGGGTCCTTCTCCATGCCCTTTGTGTAGGCTGGAGTGACATTGGCTTTCTTCTAGTCCTCAGGCACCTCTCCTGTTCTCCATGAGCTTCCAAAGGTGATGGAGAGTGGCCTGGCAATAACATCTGCCAGCTCCCACAGCACTCATGAGTGCATCCCCTTGGGGCCTGTGGATTTGTGGGTGTCAGGTGTGACTACATGATCTCTACCCTCATCCTCCTTGACCAAGGGAAAGTCTAGGAATATCAGTATTCCTAGGTAACTGTACCATGAAATCCTGCCCTGGCTTGTAAAGGCCTGTGGTCCACATGCATAAATCACTGATGTTTGAGTATGAGCAGTTAAATTCTTAGGTATTTTCTGGTCAAAATGGAATCTTCATGATCACTCCATCCAGTTGTCAGTTAATAACAAGCTCACTACAAATTAACAAGCAGTCTCATCCCTCAGCTTCTTGCTGTACCTGCCCTGCCCTGCTTTTCTCTCTGCATGCTTTGAAATTCTATATTCTGTATCCATTAATGATTGTGTGATGTACAGCTGGGAAGGAAACTCGCCCACAGAATTTCTGTTCATCTGTTCTCTATCCTGGAAGATTTTGCCTACTAAATATACCTGTGGGACTTTTTATTTTGATAGGTTTTATACTCAATGTAGATTTGAGTTGTGGTTGCAGTAGAGTTTGTGTGGAAATTACTTAGGTCTTTTAGCAGGAACCACCCTTGTTTCTATGCAGCACTTGGCAGAGTAGGATCTGAGGGGTACAAAAATGCACAGCAGTGTTCATGAAATTGTCTTAGAGTATCCTTTAAGTCTCTTCTCAGTGGTTTAAGTGTCAACTGTTGCTGTAAGTTAACTGCTGTTTCTTCACAGGCTGCCTGCAAATTCATCAAGTCTCATGTGGACTCCAGCAGTGTTGAATCCCTTTTCTATGCTGCCCAGTCCATCCGAGTGCTGTCTGGCTGTGAGGTGAGTGTGGAGCCCTCTCCTCTGCAGACAGATGTTACAAGGAAATATTTGCCTTGATATTTTTCTTGGGTTTGTTTTATGTATAACTTCTACTTTTGCTTTTTTTTTTAGTGGGTTGTGTTGTGTTGTGCCTTTGGTAAATAATTTATGAAGTGCTTGGGCACAGTCTACACAATCCACAGTGTAAAGATATAACACAGGTATTTGGTCCCGAGTAATTTTGAGGGGATGTTTTTTGATTAAACACTGGTGGCTAAGAAGGAAGACAGCACATCTTATTAGAATTCTCAGGACCTGTGTCAATTAGAAACATTTTGAGTGGATAACAGACTATTTGGATGTGAACCCTTGTGCTGGAACACTGCTGGATACAGGTGCAGACCACCCTTGCTGAACTGAGGTGGGTTATCCCAGCCCCATTTCTCATCAGTGCCACCAGCTGCCACACAATGATGTGATGCCACTTAAAAAGCAGTACCATGTTACCAGGATAAATCTGAATCATGAATTATCCTGACTAACTGATAGTTGACAGCAAAATTTAGGGATTTAATTGATTACACTGAAAGGTAATGAATGATAAAGGGATTTTTCACCATCACACGTGTTGCCCCAGGAAGGAATCAGCAGTGATAGGCTGTGCTTTTTCAAGTGTGAATCTCTGTGTTCTTCCTCAGGTCACCATTTCAAACGAGACCAGGGAGCTGCTGCTTGCAGCTGTCAGTGAGGATTCCTCAGTCACCCAGATCTTCCATGCTGTTGGTGCCCTGAGTGGCTTTGGCCTTCCTTTAGCATCCCAGGAAGCTCTTACTGCTCTTACTGCTCGTCTTAGCAAAGAAGAAAACGTGCTGGCGTAAGTGTCTCAGACAGAAATTGTTCACTATTGTGTGTTTATCCTCTAGGCAGTTGGATTTTGGAGTAAAGAATATTTCAATGCTTAATGTTTGTAATAGAGACATAGTAGAGTAGGTGCTGTGCTTCCATTTGATGTATTTGTCCAGTTCACTGTTGTCCCTCTGGTGAAAAAATGTAGTTTGGATCTATTTTCTGTGTGATTTTGCAAATGAACTTATATATTCAGTTTAGTTCAGGAAAAATGGTTGTATCCCAAAGAAGCCTCCTCTTAAAATGATTGGCAACCAATTCTGCCTCATACCCAGCCACGGTTCTGTGTCATTTATGGCTGCAGCAGACTCAGTGCTCTTCCTCAGCCCTGTTGTTTGTAGCTTGCAGTGCCTGTAGTGTGAGCTGGAAAATATGTGCCAGTAAGCAGAAGGAATCTTGGCATTTACGACCAAAGAATTTCATAATTTTACTACGAAACAAGATAATAAAGCTCCCCTTAAAAGCTGGGAAAGAAAGAAAAACTTTAATATTTGCTTTATTGACTGAAAAAAATGGATTCCTGGAAGCCTCAGTAGCATGTCTGGGATCTGTGCTGTGCAGAGATCAAAGTTTGGTTCCTTCTCTGCCTTTGAATCTATGAGTTTGTTGCAGTGCTGATGCAGCTAAAGGGACATTCTGTGATGAATGCTAAGTTGACACTAAATCACTTTACATTCATTGTCTGAAGGCAGGAACAGCTGTTTTACACTTCATTCAGAATAGTAAATGAAGTTTCTTTGATTTAAATGGTGTTTGGCTTTTAAGGAAGGAATAATCATACACTTGTTTGGTTTTGTTTGTTCTTGTTTCAGAACCATCCAGGCTTTGGAGACAGCATCTTACTTGTCCCAGCAGGCAGATCTAAGTAGCATTGTTGAGGAGATTGAGGTAGGAACATACTATGCCCTCTAATTATTCAGAAATTTGTTAGACCTCTGTAGTACTAAAAGACGCATTAAGGTGAAACACAAAATGAAAAACCAGCCTGGCTAATTGCTTGCCTGCATGATGTGGCTTGGCTTGGCTCTTCCTTTCAAGCAGATAATTCTTTTATCTGTTTCATAGTGGACTGAAATATAGAAAGCCATGACATTTAATTATCATTAAATCCACTAAAGCCTGGAGGTTTCTCTTTCTTCCTGTTTCTAAATGACTATTACAAAATACATCAGTGATCCTATTCAGGTAATTCTTAATTACAGACTCAACAGTGGAGTTAACTTGTATGGATCTGCTAGAATGCAAATTAAATTTTAATAACTCTTTCTGTCAGGATCTTGTCGCTCGCCTGGATGACTTGGGAGGAGTTTACCTGCAGTTTGAAGAGGGGATTGAGACGACTGCCCTGTTCGTTGCTGCTGCCTATAAGCTGTCAGACCACGTGGGTACAGAGCCAGCCATGAAGGAGGTCCGTGCCTGCCTTTTCCTCCCTTGCATGCTCCAGCTCACAAAAAGGATCTGCCCAGTCCCTGTTGTGCAGTGCAAGAGCCCAGTGTAACTGGGTAGGGTTCCTGCTGGAAAAAATAATGAGCACATTCAGAAAAGGGACATCCTATAGGGAGTGCTAAGGAACAGAATCTAAGAGGAAATTCCACCTTCAAGATCACAGGCTGGATTTGGTTTGATTTTTTTCTTTTTCAAATGTACAGAAGGAAATGGCAAGTGAGGCTTAGTTTTTCATTATTTATTGAGACAAGGTGTTGAAAAAAAACTGCTTGTTTCAGAGTTTGTTCTGATATTTGCCATTTGTGTAGCACTTTTCCAGCATTTCAAAGTGTTTTGCAAATCTTATTTATCTGTGAGGAAATGCAGAGGTGCTCAAAAGAGAGACAACATTACCATGTGCCTGCAGGAATCCAGATGCAAAGACTTGTCTAAAATGAAAGATTGTTGGAAATTTCTTTTGAGCTTGGTTAAGCTAAAAATCATTCCTGCAAGCTGTCCACTTGGTAATTTTTTTCCCCCAGCAAATCAGTGGAGTTAGATGTACTTTGGATTGAGAATTGCAGCTCCCTAAAGCACGAGCCAAAGTGGCAGGGTTGAGACCAAAGCCAGCATAAGACATCTGAGTTCATTCCTGGCTTTCTTCCACACTGCTGCCAAACAAACTAATGCAGAGTAATTTTGATGTCATTTTTGAGGTGGTGATTCTGCTACACACAATTCAAACTGTCAGCGTCCAAATGATACTTAAAAAAAAGACCAATTAAGGAAAATTGTTTGGTGTTGTTTCAGAATTGTGCTGCCCGAAGTGCTGTTGTTTGGGCTTAAAACCTTTATCTCTGGTGAATGGTGAGAGTGCCTCTGGAATACCACAAAACTGTCTTTAAAAAACAATATGTAGTACTTGAAAAAATAATTCCCCTTTTTCTTCCCCCACAACTTTAATGAGAATGTCAGATGTTGATTAGAGTCTGGAGCAATGCCATGCCCTTCATAGAATTGAAAAACACTGCAGGATTTGCACTGTTCTTAAGTTCTGTAGCATTTGTCTGAATACTTTCTTTAGTTTTGTTTGGTGCTCATCAGTACAAGCAGGAGGGTGAACATTTGCAGTGGATTTCATTTAAGAGTGCTCTTTGTAGGTCACTAAGTTGTGTGCCTGTTGCTTTATTTGGTATTGCTTTTGATTATTCTCATTCTGATTAGAATTTAGCCCACAATCTTTTGCTTGGATCAAAGTACAGGTAGCCAATCCCTCTGTTTTCCAGACTGGCAGGGAGTGATGGAAGAAGCTCAATAATGAGGCATAGCCTGCAGAGTGTGGCACAGGTGCTCTAACCCTCCTGAGTCAGGCTGCAGAACCAGCTGGGAGCATGCAGTCCCACTCCTGCTTTGGAGAGAACAAATTAGCTTTGGCACATCCCAGAGCCAGAGCTGGCTCTGTGCTCCTGGTGGTACTGCTTTAAGGCTAATCCTCTTAGCTTGAGGACACTGCTGAGCCTAAGGGGATAAGCCTGCGTGGGCCTCGACTGGCTCCTTCCAGAGCCATTGGGATGCTTTGCATCACTGCTCTGTGGCCTTTCCAGCCTGGCAGGTAGCCACGACATGGAGCCTAGTCCTGCTCCTCTGTATGAAGACAACTGTAAAGCTCCTGGAGCCCAGGTGTCTTTGCAGCCACATGGAGTCTGGGTAGTTGAGCTGACACCTTCTGTTCCAAAACACATTGTTTGGAGAGGTGGATCCAAATCCTGGTTTTGCAAGTTTGTAGCACGGTTACAGCCATTGTGGTTGGAAACTCCCAGCCAAGAATAAGAATGCACATGTGATATGAGGTAACCCAGAATTAGCTGCCTCTGGAATAACTTCAATTATTTTTAAAGCAAATGGAAAATTTAACAATCTTTATGAATGATGTTTTTATTAACAACATTACACCGAGCCAGTTTGCAAAGTTATGGTAAACTGCTGGTGCTTATATGTGATTTGCTTTTCCTCTTTCAGGATCAAATTATCCAGCTGATGAATGCCATTTTTAGCAAGAAAAACTTTGAGACTCTCTCAGAGGCCTTCAGTGTTGCTTGTGCTGCAGGTGCCTTATCCCAGAACCGCTACCACTTGCCTGTCATTGTTGTCCCCGAGGGGCCTGCGGCTGTGTCTCACCATCAGCCCATACTCAGGGTGAGTCCCCAGCCCTCACCTTGGCTCACTCTGTAGTGTTGTAGCTCTGGGCTGACTGAATGTGTAAGGTGGTGCCTTCCATTTTAGCTCCAGGACTCGGGTCCCAGTAGATCCTGAGTGCTTTTGTGAAGTGATTCTTAGGAATCTCTGCGTACCCAGGGCTTATCAGACACTCCTTGAGAAGTCAGTCAGCTCTGCTGGTTTCTAGCATCACCTTTAAAGAACGTGGGACTCTGGGGTGGTGGGCAGGGCAGAACTCTGGGTGTGTAATACAGAGGGGTACTGAGTTGTCTGTGCTCCTGCATTCCTTCTGGGACAACAGGGTTCACAGAAATGCTGGGTTTTCTCTTGTAGCTACAAGTGACCAACGTTATGTCCCAGCCACTGACTCAAGCTTCTGTAAAGCTTGACCAAGCCAAGTCTGTGTCTAGCAAAGCCACTGTCCTTCAACAGACACCATTTGTTCTGTCAGGGTAAGAAAATAAGATTATTTTTACAGTTTGTAAGGCAAACAGGTGTTATCTAAACAGTGTTGGACTTATTTTCCTTACGTATTCTTCCACCAGAGAAATGTTTGTGGAATGGGAAACTCAAAATGCTGTGGTTGTTGGTGAGGGGTGACTGAGCATGTTGGATGGTGATGGTGAATTTCTCTTGCTTTTCCTTTTGGTTGGGAGTGAGAGATTCCAGTGTTCTTTTGAACAGTTCTTCTGCTTCTTTGGGGCAGCTTTGAAAAATTCTCTTCCTGCTGCACTTAGCAACATTAGTTTTATGCTGCTTTTTTTTTACCTGCTTAATGTAGCATATTGGAAGGCTTCTTAACAGCTTGGGTTTTTTTGTTACAGAGATTTCTTTGAGCTGAACTTCATGAATGTGAAACCTGCAAGTGGATATTATGACTTCTCTATCAGTGTAGATGGAGATAAGCGATTTATTGCTAACAAAGTGGAGGTGGGTGTGCTCTTTGGCATTTTAATTCTGTGTCTATTCACTGAAACAGTTTTTTATTTATATCCGGAGAATGTTGCCAGTTGTATGGGATCTTTATCACATGTTTCTCTGTAATATGTTGGATTTTGACCCAGGATTATGACCAATAATCAGATTAATATATGATCAAAAGGGATTTGTGTAAATTTCAAACCTGACTTATCAGTTAGATGCTGATCTGACAGCATAAGAACAAAGGGTAACAATGGAAGTGTTTATATGGCAGCCCAAAGTAGCTATGCAAAAATGATTATTGAGAGTGTTAGTTCTTCAGAGCATTCTGGGTTTGAGCCCATAAATCTCAAGGCTCAGCTATCAGTTGTCTGGTGATTGCTTGATGTGTGGAAGCTGTGCATTTGTTGTTTTCTGTTTGTATAAGATCTAGAGCCACAGGAAAGTTAAGGGAGTCTTTTGGCATCTCTGAACTGTGTATATAATGAAGATTTTGTAGTGGAGAATCCGTGACCAAAGTAAATGGAAATTAAGTTTAATTTTCACACATACATACATACATACCCCCTTTTTGGTGGCAAAAGCTGTTTAGACCACATCTTTCTGAAGTACAGCTTTATATAAATGCTCAGAGTTTTCCTTTCCTCAAGTTTGTCACAGCGAGCAGAGTGTGACCTCAGCGACTGTCCATGCAGTCACCCCAGTGTCAGCAGCTGGGAATGCTCCTCTCCAATGAGTTCTGTTCCCAGGGTTAATTTTTGCCCTCAATCACCTATTTAAGGAAACAATTAGCTTTTCAAGTCTTTCAGCACATTCAGCTTGGAGCGGAGGAGGAAGACACTCATTTACAACTGCTGACCTTTACTCTGAGTATCAAATTGATGCTGCCAGTGTAGTAGTAATGGCACTCAGGGGTGTCAGAAGGGGATGGATTGTCCTGCTTAAGCTGGTGCTGGCACACAGAGGCACGGCCAGGAATGTATTAGTGCTGGCAGCTTTGTGAGAACCGCTGCTAATAAGACACATTGTTACGGGGGAGGACTACTGGGGAACTGCTTTTTTTCCTTACTGTTATTAGCATTAATTGTCCTTAATGCACCATCGTTTTGACAGTAATGAGCTAAACCAGTGGGTTATTACTCCGCCAGAGATGACATTTCCTGGCATTAAAATATTTGAGAGATGTTTGTGTACTGTGCAGTTGGAGGGGCTGTGTGCAGCAGCTCTGAGTTGCCTTCACATCACTTTTTTAAAAATTAATATTTCATTAGTCCATCTTTCTTTGCTCCTGTCTTGGAACAACTTTGCTAAAGTTAGCTTGAATCATCTGCATGTTAATGGATCCATTTTAAGGGGTAACCTCTCTCTTAAATTACGCTTTTTATTGCAGAAGAACTGCCAAGATGGTTATGTTTGAAGTCTGACCTGAATAGTTTGGTTAATGTTTTTACATATTTTTCCCACAGGTTCCCTATGAATTATTTTTCAGGCTGAGGGTGTGGGGCTGGTTAACGTGAACAAACCTGTAATAACAAATTGTAGTATAAGATGAAAAATACCTTGGCAGTGAAACTTTAATTCTCCAGGGGAGCATTTGTAAGCTGTGAGAACAAATGTGCTAATTAAAAACTACAGAATACAGTAACTGCTTATGTTTGAGAGAAGGATTGAAATCAGTCAAACCCACCGAGGCTCACTGCCTACATGGGCTGTGGTTTGGGGCTGGAGAGAGGGCAGGAAGTTGTTTCTCTCCTTGGGGTTTATATTGCACTTAGCACAAAGGAGTGTGATAAATGGCAGGGCTTTATTGGCTGCCCAGCACTGAGTGATAAATGCTGTGACTCCGAAGGAAAGCTTGCTGAACAAAGTGCAGGTCTGCAGGAATGCTTTGGCATTTGCCTGCTGGTAATAAAATCAGCAGAAACCTGTTGGGCTTTAGGAGCCAAGAGAGGCAGAACTGGTTGCTGTCCGGAGACCTCTCGTCTCCAATTGCTGCCTGGAAAGCAGAAGTACATTTGCACGTGCAGTTTTAAGTTGTATCACATGTGATGTATTCTTTAATAGCTAGTTTCTGCTAGTTCAAAAGGAAAACTAGTTGAATCTGGATAGTTGGACTGTTTCATTAAAAACAGTTCTCCAGAGGCCAGCTAATTCCAGCATGCCTGAGAAGTTGGTGTCTGTAGAGCTGGCTACTTGTGCAGGGAGGAAGGGGGTGGCTTAGGGTTAGTGACTGGTGCAGGAGCTTTGCCAGAAGATAAATTGCTGTAGATTGTTCTGTTCAGGTTAGGCTCTGTCTTGGGCTTAGTGTAAGACCCTTTTTGGCAAAGGAGGACAGAAGGGCATATGCAGTGAAATTAGTGTATATAGAGGGCTCTGAGTAATTTTCTGTTGTGTTTTGTTGCAGCTGAAAGTAAAAGTTTCCACAGAAGTTGGGATTACTAATGTCGATCTTTCTACTGTGGATAAGGATCAGAGCATTGCACCAAAAACAACCAGGTAAAACAACACAGTGTGTGTGATCCTTTAAGGGCAACTCTGGCTCTAGACTGGAGCCTTGGTTTCTCTCAGCACCAGACCTTCTCTTGGAGATTCACCTGAGTTCTGTTTCATTTTTAACTCCTAGGGTAGCTTACCCAGCCAAAGCCAAGGGGTCGTTCACTGCTGACAGCCATCAGAATTTTGCTTTATCCTTCCAGCTGATAGATGTGAACAGTGGAGCTGAACTCACCCCTCATCAGGTTAGGACAAATTTTTGTCATTGCTGTGACACGAAGATGTTCCATCATGAAGTACCTAGGGTGACAATTGCTCTTGAAAGGATTTGATAGGTTTTGAGAAGCCTTATATTTCTGACACAGACTGTGAAGATCACTGATCTCAGTAGTTGGAAGATTCAGTTAATTTGTTTTGTGTGTCTGTTAAATGAAACATCTGGTTCTGGTACTCTGTCATGCTTAACTCAACAAAGTGAGGGTAGGTGGCCTGCACTGTAAAAGCACACTTCTGTTTTTTCAAATATAGATTGTTGGCTGAAAAAGTCCTTCAGTGTTACAATCTTCCTTTCAGACTTTTGTCCGACTTCACAACCAAAAGACTGGCCAGGAGGTGGTGTTTGTTGCAGAACCAGATAACAAGAACGTGTACAAATTTGAACTGGATACCTCTGAAAGAAAGACTGAATTTGACTCCGCTTCTGGTACCTACACTCTTTACTTGATCATTGGAGATGCCACTCTGGAAAATCCAATCCTCTGGAATGTGGTATGTGGCTGGAAGTGGAGTGATGTGGTTTTGAGATTACTGGCAGTGACTAAGGAGGGCACGGTACAGACCAGGAAGAAAAAAGCTCAAATGTTTTGTTCTTTGTGGTGAACCAGATTCCTTTTGGCCATTTACGGGTTCTCAAGTTCGTTTTAAGTTTTGAAGTAAACATCAAAGCAAGACAGAAATGAACTTTTAGTTCATCATGTGGTGGAGCAGAAACTTCAGAACATTTATGGGTTTGATTGTAATTTTACAGCAAGTTCTCAAGGTTTAAGCTTTCTGTTCTTTCTGTGCTGGAAATAAGTCCAGTTCTTATTTGTGAGTGAATAGCATTACTGCCTTTGTTTAGGAGAAGTTGTTTAAAAAATCTGATGACTTTTTCTCTAGGTTCCTCTAAAAGTCATGTCAGTTGTAGATTGTCAAATAAGGAAATAGGCCACAGTAACGGAATAGGGTTTATTACTATGTTGAGGCTAAAGTTCATGAAGCTGCATGATTTCATTTCATTTCAGGCTGATGTTGTGATCACATTCCCAGAAGAGGATGCACCATCCACAGTCCAGTCCAAGAACCTCTTTGTTCCCAAACCTGAAATCCAGGTACAGTAAAAATTGTGTGTGGAGATGGGGGGGCTAATCTTACTATTGTTTTTAGCTCTCAACATAGTTTATTTGCAAGTAAAGGAATTAAAAGAAGACCAGAGTTACTGCTTAATAGAAATAAATTTGTTGCAGTCCTCTGGAGTGTGACTACATAAACTGTGTGAGAGAGCAACTGGTGTCACTGAGAAGATTCAAACACAGAAAGGTCTCTGCTTCATTTCACCATCTGTGCTGGTGCCAAGTGAAAAAGTGAGTGCAAGGAAGAGTTAACTGTGCAAGACATCAAATGTGCAGAGACTGGAACAGACACTAAAAAGTTAGTCTTTGCCTTAAGAGGAATGGTTCTCGTCCAAAGGAACATCTGGGAACAGCACCAGGGCTGCAGCTGGTCCTCTGGGGAGCCAAGAAGCTGTTCTGTTGGAATACTCCTACTCATGAGTTGGTTGTGTTTGTTTGCAGCACCTCTTCAGGGAACCCGAGAAGAGGCCTCCCACAGTGGTCTCGAACACTTTCACAGCGTTGGTTCTTTCCCCGCTGCTTTTGCTGCTCATCCTGGTGAGTGAACTGGGCCACAAAAGAACCACATTTTTTCCCATCCAGTCCGGAGTCACTGAGCAGATTAAGCAGTTCAACTCTTACTGAAACTCCTGGTTATTCGTGACTGGCACGGCAGTGCTGGAGTCACAGCTAGCAAATGTCAGTGCAGAGCATTGGTCTGGTTTGGTTGTTAAAGTTTATAGTCAAAACAGAAAAGCACTGCTGCCAGATGGAAGTAGGTGGATGAGTTTCTTCAGCATGCTTTTGCTGAGGATTGTGAGTAACAGTGGGCAGAATAAGGTATAAGTAACATTAGACTTTCACAGGAAAAATGCAGTGATTCTGCCTCGCACACAATAAATCTGTCACAAAATCTGTGTTGCTTAATCCTATCAGATTGATTCCCATTTATGGATATAATATGGGAGTGTCTAGCTGAAACAATCCACTGCTACTCATTGTATCATCAGGGCAGTATTCCGAACTTAATGCAATACAAAATCTCATTGAGGCAAGTTAAATTATTCCTTATTTGGAAGATGAAACTGATACCACAAGTAATTTCCCATTAGCCAGTCTCACTGAAAGCTGGCATTCAGGCAGCCGTGTCCTCTGGTCACTGGAGTTCACAATATACATGCTGATGACACTTTAATAAAAATATCTTACTGCTGCTGCTCCCACTTCCCATCCTTCATGCCTTTTGTCTTTTGTACTCCAAAAACTACAATTGTTTCTATGAGCAAGCATCTTGTATCTACAACTGGTTTTTGTCTGAGTCCAAAATGAGAAGCTTACCTGTTTATTTTGGGTTTTTTAATTGAAATTAATTCAGCTGCTGTTGCCACTATAGATTTGGAGCAGTACTTTCTCATTAGTTTAAAATATTTGAGGAACTGCATTAGGGCTGTCAGAAGCAGCAGGGGAGATTTTCACTAAAGGAGCTCAACAGTGCTGCCTTTAGCAAAATTACTACTCTTGCAGTAGTAAACAAGTACTTCTGCAGAGAATACACTGAATACAAAGAATTCATTGAAGGACTTAAAGCAAACAGGCTTGAAAGATACTGAAGTTTAAAACAAAAGCTTGTGTTTACAAGGCTGTTGTAACTCAGATTTTGGGGTTTTTTTGCTTTTAGTGGATCAAGATAGGTGCCAACATCTCCAACTTCAGCTTTGCTCCCAGCACCATTGTTTTTCACATGGGACATGCTGGTAAGTGTCTGAGGCTTTCTGCTTTGTTTGACCTCCTCACCTGGGAGTTACAGATGAGAGCCTGTGGTTAATGGGCTTGTGGTCTATTAACTATAATGACATAACAGCATAACATTTGTTCTCTTGTTTCCATCTGCCTTCCTGCTTTTCATGATTGTTAATATGGTGATAAACCTGTTTTGGCCATCAGCTTATAACAGCCATCATTATCCGGGCCCCTCTCTCACACCATTTATCTGTACTTAATAGAACTTCTTATTTCCAGAGGTCACACTTTCTTTATTGTATGTTTATCCTCTCAGAGAAGGGAGGTTCTGTGGGGATTGAGACCTGAGGGACTCTCTTAACAGTGAAAGGCTACATCTTAAAAGCTCTTCCCATGAAAGCACTTCTGGTTATTTGGCTGGACCAAGTTTTTTCATCAATTTTATTGTGCCCTTGGTCTCACAGTTATTTACTATCTTGGTAGAATTTCAAAAACATAGGTTGGGAGAACTTTGGATCTACTGATTCCCAAATGTCATTGTGTTTCTCAGTCCAAGTTGGTTTCCTTGGAAGCCTTTTAATTCTGTAAGCCCTTACAGATGTGTGAAGGTTAATATCCCCTATTAAAATCCAGAGTATCCTCCTCCTTTTAATAGCCATTAATGTCTATAATGTGTCCGTAATTCAGCCACAGGAGGGTTGTTTGCAAGCTGTCCATCACATTTTTTTTCCTGTATGGAGGCCCAGACACCTTCACTCCCTGGCAACAATGTAGAGTCTTTAGATCTTCAGAGCTTCAGAGATGAGACAGAAACAAATGCTTAGGCCAATTAGTACAATTGTTCTGAGGGTAACAAATGGTTGGTCTTTGAAATGCCATTTCAGCCATGGGTGTTTTTTTTTTTCCAGCAATGTTGGGACTCATGTATGTCTATTGGACTCAGCTCAACATGTTCCAGACACTGAAGTATTTGGCCATTTTGGGTGGCATCACATTCCTGGCAGGCAACAGGATGCTGGCTCAGAAGGCTGTAAAGCGGTAAGGAGGGAGCAGCTTTCACCCCCAGTGGGGAGGAGGCAGTGCTGCTGTCCTGTGCCAGTGACTGACACAGTAACAAACAGCTTTGGGTTTCTGCACCTTGGGCTGCTCAGTCCCACTTTCCTGCCTGTCTGCTCGAGGCTTGAACTGAGCAGGGCAGTGAGGGGCTGTCCCCAAGGTGAAGCTCCTGCACAGAGCCACGTGGCATGGGCTGAAGCAACCAGCACATGGAGAAAGGACAGGTTGAAAGTGTGTGTGCTTTGGCATGAGGAACCCCACATTTGGCAAGAACATTCACTGACCAATTTATTTTGCTACATGATATATCAAGCTCTTAATATATTACTGGGTTATAAAAGCCGTTATAAATGCAGGAGAGGCCCAAATCTTCAGGAGCTGTGCTTGTGATAAAAGTTTGAAGAGGAGGAGGGCAAGGCAGGGGTATCTTACTGCTGTGTTCTTCTACCTAAAGGGGAATTATAAGAGAAAAGGAAAGCAGGTGCTTATCAGACATGTGCAGCAACAGACAACACACAAAAACAAACCCAGGGAAAATTCTGCTAGATATTAGGGATGCAACATTCATTTCTGTACTGGCATTGGATGATTCTGAACACTTGTGTCTTCTGCCATGCAGTGCCTCATAACTCTGCCATGGCTTGGGCAGGCAGCACTTTGCTGACCCAAAGCTTCCAATGCAGTCCATTGATTAGAGGTCACACCATTCCCTCTCCTTCACTTCTGCCACACACAGTTCCACATGAAACTTAAGCTTAGCCCTTTTGTACTACTGTAGCATTTGGTTTTGAAGATGATCTTACTGACCTGCTTTGCCTTCAGATCTGTGCTTTTCTGACTTCTCCCTTTTTGAGCCAATGGGATCTTATGCCTGTATACCCATCTCCATAGATATCCCTGGGTTATCACTTTTTTGTCCTGGTTTTAAAACCAGGACAAGACATGTAAAAAAAAATATAGGAATATAATTTTTGTGGGGGTTCCATTGATTTGTTGTCTTTAAAACATGTCAACTTGCGTGGCTTTATCAGGGAGGATGATTAATGTAATTAACCCTTTTCATAGTGTCTTCCCAGCTTTCTCAGCCTTGCCCCCTTGGATATGCAGCCCTCTTCACTGTGGCACTTTATCTTGTTAGCATAACACTTCCTGCTGGGATTTTGTTGCCAGCAGGGCTATGTTATGTCATTTAATAATGTTTCCTTTTTTTCCTTTAAAGACTAATGATAAAATCATTATTAAATGCAGATTGCCTAGGATACAGATTTGGGGGAAAATAATATAATGAAGCTAATTTCTGAGTGTCTTTGCCTAACCAGGGCTTCTGTTAGCACATAAATGCAGGTGGTTGGTTCCTGCTTCAAACCACTGCAGGGGATGTCCGTTTGCTTTTTCACTGTAAATGACACGAAGCTGCAACTACAATGGCAAATTTGAAAGTAAAACTTCTACCCGAGGCTAAAGTTAAACCTTTTGTACGTGACTTTAAAGTTCAAAAAGACATCTTGTTAAGGTGCTGCCTGCCTGTCTCAGAGGCTGAGGTGCAGTGACAATTAACTAGATTGCACTTTGAGGCAAAGCTGTGGAGGCTGCTGGTGGGCGTGGGAAGGGAAGGGGACTGTATAAACCACCTTGTTACAGAAGTTACCAGAAGGCCTGGTTTTCCTTTTTGCATTTCTGTCGCTGGCTCTGATTCCTGGAGCAGGGCTGCTTTCCTCCTTCCTGTCTTCTCTGAACCTTTCTCCCTCTCTCCTTTTGGCAGGATCGCTGCAGAGCAGAGCAGTAGGTTGGCAAAGTATAGAACGCTGCGGTAAAAGGGGGTTTGCTAGTGACCAGCTCTTCAGGAAGTAAGGGCCTTTTTGCATTTTGCCTTCCCTGGGCACGCTGCCTATTTCATTTCACCTCATCACTCACTCCTTTTAACAGAAAGATACGTGAGCTGAAGCTGCTTCCTCCCAACATCACTTACTGGGCTTTAATCAGTCCTTGGGTGTCCTTGGCTGCAGCTTGGTTGGCATATTAGCAGTACATGTTCTCTGAGACCAAACTGCATTTGTGTGACTCCCTTAATTGTCTGAAATCTGCATGGTGATATGTGCACATGTAAATATGCTGTCCTGGGCACCAAGCAGCTCTCAGGTGATAAAATAAACCTAGTTCAAGCTGTATTATTGTTCCTATAAATAAATTATTAGTAATGTTGGCTGGAGGAGAAGATGATGGGAATGGCTGATACTGGGGCTGTTCCCATGCTGCTGCTGGTGGTACTCCCCATCCTGGAGTTATCCCTATTCTAGTTATTCAGCTGCCAGGCACTCTGCTTGCTGAATTACACCCTTGCTTGGGGTAGTGACAGCTCTGTGCAGCAAAGCCAGGTCAGCACCACCTCGTTCAGCTGAGAACATGACCCAGTCCTGGGTTCAGCCTCCCATTAGACTGAATTGGCCATGATGGCTCAGGCAGCAGCAGCTCCTGGCCTCCTTCGTCCCATACAGTCATGTGATATCCATTTTCATTTACCAACACCAAGCCCTTCGTTTCCTTTCGTTCCAAGAGGTAAGGTCCCAATTTGCTTTACCCACTGTGGTGTAGGAGGCAGGACTGTCAGCACTCTGCATGCTGCCCAGTTCTGAGTGTGTGTGCATGGGGGCTTCATTCCTTGTTCAGTGCACTGGTTTGTTGTGGGGAAGAGGAAGAGCATCTGGGATGGCTCCTGTGATGAGACAAATCAGTGTACAATGTGCTGCACTGGTGCATCTCCTGAGCGTCCACTTTCTCCATAGTGCTCCAGGCACACACAGATGGTGTGTTGAGTGGAGCTCAGTTTTTGTGGTGCAAAACAAAACCAGGGTGGGAGTCTGTGCCACACAAACAGCCTGCACGGTGGGGACAGCTCCTGTGTGCAGATCAGGGAGCGTGGAGAATGGTTTCACAGTAATTACCTGTGGAGAATTTGGCATCAGGTCCCTCAGGAAAACACCCTGTTCTGTCTCTTCTCTCCCTGGAGCGTTTTGAGGTATTTGAGCACAGAACAAGCTATGACAAGTTAGTTGAGAGGAACTGGAGATGGCTGTCACTTGTCCTACTAGACAAATGCTGTGTTTGCATCCTGACTGTGTTTGAAGGTGCTGTTCAGGTCCCTGGATGCTTCTTTTTAACATCGCTTTGGGACAGTGTTTTTCAGCTTTTTGGTGGCCTGTTACCAAGTGCCTCACCAGTGTGTTCTCCACAGCTTGCATGTTTTCTGTGTCTCAGCCTGGTGGTTTAACTCCTTGATTCCCCATGGGCTGTGAGTAATCCTGGAAGATCACAGAATCACAAAGTGGCTTGGGTTGGAAGGGACCTTAAAGATCATGTAGTTTCAACCCCCTGCTGTGGGCAGGAATACCTTCCACTGTCCCAGGTTGCTCCAAGCCCTGTCCAACTTGGCCTTGAACACTTACAGGGATGTGGCATCCACAGCTACTCTGGGCAACTTGTGCCAGAGCCTCTGAGTAAAGATCTAATCTAAACCTTCCTTCTTTCATTTTAAACAATTTGCCTATGTCCTTTCACTATCTGCCCCTATAAAACACCCCTCTCCCCCCTTTTATAAGCCACAGTGAGGCCCTCCCTAGGCCTTCTCTTCTCCAGGCTGACCAGCTCCAATCTCTCAGCCTTTCCTCAGAGCTCCAGCCCTCAGAGCATCTTTGTGGCACTAAGATCTTGCAAATAGCTTATCATCCACAAACCCTGAGTTAGGTTTTGCTGCCATGTGCAGTTACAATCATTTTTCCCCATTGCTTGGTTTTCTGATACCCCATATATGTAATTTAAGAGTTAAGCTATGCTTGTGTCTGCCAAAAGAACCCTACTAAGCTGGATCTGCTGTGCTAACCTTACTTATTCTTCTTGGGAAAATGAACATCTTTGTGTTTACATGGACAAATGATTCCTAGCAGATGGATTGGCCCTGTTAAAAGTACAAGAGAAGTTGAGGTACCTCCAGGCTTTGCATTCAGCCCCTTTTTTTTTGTTCAGTTCTGTGCTTTAAAGGGCTCCTTCATCCCATTTGCACCAGAAATTAACCTTTGGGTTTTTTGATCATTTCCCACTTCCTTGAATTCCATCCCCCATTCCATTACAGTATTGCTTTTATCACTCCAGTAGGCTGCTTCTGGGAAGCTTGTCTGACGAGCTTCCTTTAAGAGAAAATGAGGATTCTGGGGACACTTTTACTGTGCAAGGAATTGCTTTGTTGCCTGGCAGAGTTAATTTTTTTGGGTTTTTCTTTCCAGAACACAGTAGTACCAGAAGAATGGAAGAAATGTGGAAAAACAAAGCAAATGCCTTCAGAACAGAAGTGAATAAATAACTGAAAGACCAAAAGAAGGAAGGCAGAAGATGATTTTTTTTTTTTTTACATATTGAGTCAAAAGGGTGCCAGTTAAACTTTTTTAAGTATCTTGATTTTCATCATTGTGTTCATGCTACTGGAGTGTTTTTCATATGAATCTGGAAAATCCTTTCTTCCCTGGATCCTCCCGTTTTTTTCTCCCAGGACATTTGAATTTCCTTTTGAGAAAGAGGAAAAAGAAAATACGGTTCTGCCTTTCCCCAGATACCCTTTCCTCATCCTAAAGATTTGTGAATAAAGAGGAAAGAATGGTCCTGAATGTTGTGTTTTGGCTGTGTCAGAGGCACTGATTGGAAGCTGGGCTCACATGGGAATGAAAAGAGCTTTTTCTGGTGGGTAATTTTGTATGTGAGTCACTGCTCTGTGTGATGCTTCCTGTTCTTTCATGCCCTTTCTGAGGGGGACGTGTTTACTGGGGGGGACTTCCCACTCCTGCCTGTCCTTGTTGGCAGCATTTCTCCACTAATGGCTGTTCTCTCCCACTCCAGGCTGTGCTGAGCTGCTCTGAGCCCTCGGGGTCGGGCAGGAGGAGCCCTTGGAGAGAGCCAGATGTGGTGCTGGTGTGCCTGGCTGTGTCTGACCTGGCAGGTTTGGAGGTCCCTTCAGAGGGTTCAGCCTCTGGAAGCAACTGTTTCATTCCAAATAAGAGTTTGATGGGGGGTTGTTGCCTCTGGTTTTCAATGAAACCGAAAGCTCGGAATCTGCTGGTTGCCATGTGGTCGTGTTTGAGTTATTCAGGCTCTAATTTCCAAATAAGTTACTTCCTTCAGGACCACCAAGCATGTTGAGGCAGCAGATTTGGGCTTTATTGAGGGCCTCACTGATAGTAACAACCAGAGGCCAAAATCTCCTCCTCATTTTCCACATGGAAATTTAACAGTTGCTCCCTCCCCTGCATCCATGAATTTGTTCCTGTTTGTCCCGTGTCAGAGTAGTTTCTTTAAAGGCCTTTTGGCAAAGGAACTTTATCAAATTACCAGGAAAAATTATATCACCAAGCAAGCATGTGGATAAAGGGTGTGGAGCTGAATCCTCCAAAGCACTTCACATGCGTGAGACTTGTGACTCCACTTTATAAAATCCACTTTCTCTCTTTCCCCCTGTGGTTACTCACACTTAGCTCACTGTTGCTGCTCTGTAGCTGTTCCTACCTGTTAGTGTTAGTTCAGTGTGAACATTACACTGGACCCACAGAGGTTTAATGAATTTCTTTGACCTCCTCTGCACTCCTTCAAACACCAGATCTCAGGCCATTTTCAAGTCCTCTGGGAATAAAGGAGTTGTAGGCAAGAAATAACTACGCTACTATTCATAGTAATTTACCCTGGAATTCCTTTTTGCTGTGGTGAATTCTTTGAGCCTCATATTTTGTTACTGCTCACTTAGCAGCTTTGTTTTATAACTAATTCTTTCTGCTGATGCTTCATGCTAGGACAGAACTTTCCCTGTGCCTGTAGACCTCCAGCATGTTATCCAAGGAGAGCAGAGATGCAAAAGGAAAACCATGGAGTGGCTCTGATCTATCTTCTCTAAGCTGTGTGTGTTGCTTTTGATCTTCCACTTCTTTGGGTATGCAGTAAGAAAGATAGTTTTTTATTATTTTGGCCTTTTATTTCTCAGATGTTTTGTGTTCTGCTTTATTTGGGTTTTATAGCTAATCTCCCAGAGTTTGAGCATTTGTTTCCTCATTTTAATGTAAACTGAACTTTCAAAACAGTCCCTTTTATTTGAAATAGCTGCACTCACCCAGAACTAATCTTCAGACATAAGGGAGCCTACTGTCCTAAATCATGGTCACCTGAGGGAAAATGAGATGGTTCCTACTGCAGACTATCAAAGAACTGTTTGGGTGCAAGGAGGAATGATTTCAAAGGCCTTAGTACATGTTTGCATGTCACTATTTTCAGCCTGGTGTTGTTACTGGTAGTGGAGCTGGTGCCTTCATTAGCCCAGCTCCGAGTCACCCTCGGTGCACTTGACCACTGTCTTTGGAGAAACATCTTCCATCCTGAGCCCAGAATCAAGAAATTATCTTCTCAACAAAAGAGCCATCTTGACCTGCTGTTGGACAGGTTTATTTAGAACAACTTTTATTTCTTTTAATGGAGGGAAAGCAGACCCCATCCTGATATTATTTACATTTCTGAAGACATTATTATTACACAAACAATAGGAGAATTGGGGTAACAGGGATCAAGTAGCTGTATGACATCACAGGGTTAATAACTTACTCCTTTGAAAACATTTACAGTTGTAACTAGTCACAGTGGAGTTCAGAGCCGTGGGATGGCACTCAACAGGATGTTGAGTTAAAACATAGTGACAGCCCAATCTGATGCACAGGGATCTCCTTTAACTCTCGCAGAGCTGTAGCTTCAAGTTTGAACCCCTCAAGGCTGAGCATTAACCACAGCTGAGGTTTTTAGAGTTCAGTTTGGCTGCCAGGGCTCTGTATCAGGGAGTGAGGCAGCAGCAGCCCATGGCAGTGTTTCTAATGGGTGAGAGACATGTGGATTCATGTCTCACCTCGCTCTGATCCGAGCTGTGTGTGTGGTTGTGCCATCGGCATCTGTTTAGAAGAGGCTGTAATCAATTTACTACATTGCCTAAAGGTGCCTTTTGGTGGCCTCATGTTTATTAATCAGGCCCTCAAACAGAATGATGACTTGGCAGAAATTTTGCTACACTTTGTGATTTGAAAGCCTTAATTAGTAGACAGAATGTCCCCAGGATTAGAAGTGTATGGGTTGTTTTAGTCTCTGTGTGTAAAGCAGCCTGAGGTTAAACCACAGAGGTGGGTTTTTTTCTGATCCAGTACAGAACAGGATTTAGAGAGGGGAGTTAAATTGTAAAAACTGAAGTAAAATTAAGTAGTGCATCAGCACTGCATTCCCTTCATCAGATCTGAGGAGTGTATGCATCAGTTTCCAGCTGCTCACATCTGGGAGTGTCTTCACTGCTGTGAAGGGCTCACTGTACAGTCAGGTCCACGAGCTCTGAATTATTCTAGACAGAAGCAGGAGGAAAAAAGAATTACGAGAAAACTTCATGAGGACATACATAAGTTTTTTCATCTTTTGGAGGCTCTTCCTGACTGACCTTATATGTGGAAAGGTAACCAAGTCAAGCATGTCAAGAGATGCTGGAATGCCATGCTCTCCCAGCTGAGCAGGTTTTGCTCCTTGGGGGGAAGATTTTTGTCTGCCTTTAGCCTGGCTTAGACACTCAGGCACACCATCTCAGATGGGTTTACAAGGCTGCTTTGGGTTGCTGCAAGCCTGTTCCCAGGCATCCCTGTGCAGCTTCACAGCACCTGTGGTCTGTCTATTCAGACTAACAGGGGTTTAAGTACTTGACAAAACTGACTTGGGAGTTTTTTCCCCTTAAATTGCAGCAAGCACCTTTTTCCCATGGACAGCAGTGGCAGCTGGCATCGCTGAAGGAGAGCCTTCAGACCTTGAGCAGTGCAGCAGCAGTGTGTTATGTACAGGACTGAGCAGGGAATGCTACTCACCAGAGTGTGGGCAGATGGAAAAGGGAGAAGTATTTACATGAGCTTAGCCAGGGTGCTGGGAAAGCCTTCTAACTGACTGCTGTCCGTGTCCTGAGGCCTGGCAAGGAAGAGGACAGGGATGGTGTGATTGGAATCAGGAGATAAATTATTTTTCCACTGCTGTTCTGCATTATGAGGTTGAGAACACAGCTCCACTGTGTGTGGTGCGGGCTTCCTCAGGACAGGCTGTCCCTTATCTGCACCTTGCTTGGGGTCAGGTAAGAGCTTTATTCTTTCCCTGACTGTACCTGAATAATTGATACTTAATCCAGTAGCTTCACAGCTGGAAGCCAGACAGCAATAAGGACCTTGTATTCCTGCAGTGAGCAGATAATGAACTGATTCCCCCCTACCTGTGGTTCTGCAGGATGGCTCCCAGGAAGTCCCTCAGTACCATCTGCTGGTGGTAGCGGCTGTCCATGAGGATGCTGTCAGACTGGCGCCTTGTCAGGAACTCCTGCACCCCTTCTGGGCTGCTCCCGCTGCTTCTGTTGGGTGAAGATGAGGAACATCATTGTTTCAGAGATGCTTTTTTTGTCCCTCCCTCAAAGTTTGGCTCAGGCTGAGCAGCACAGCAAGGGAACCTGCTGGGTCTGAGCCTAGGGCTGTTCTTGATTTCAGTAAGGAACTGGTTGCTGTATTTGCTCCTGTGTTAGAAGGTAGATTGGAGCTGGCTCATACCTGACTAGTTGGTCTTATTTAGTGTCAGTTAACGATACCCAGCCAAAGGTAGCAAGGAGGCTGCTTTCTGTGTTCAAACCCGGCCTGGGATAACTGTTTCCTACCAGTGAACGATCATGGCAACTACTATTTGCAAATATTATTGCTTGTTGATATTACAGTAGAACTCCCAGCTGATCTGATGCTCACACCCTTGGAGGAAAGGATTAATTAGGCTGCTTAATGATAGCTGTGATTAGGGGGATCCAAGATGCAGGGACGCAGGATGCCCTTCAGGATATGGAACAGCAGGAGGGATTGCTTCTGTTGCAGTGGGAGGCAGCTATTCCTGCTACATGCATGAAAGAAACTGCCCTGTGTAATAAGCAAAACGTTGGCCCTAGGACAGCAGGATGGTGGGGCTTACCCGAGCCTCTTGCCAATGATGGTCTGTAGGAATTTTCGGGCGGAAATCTGCCCCAGGAATTTCCGGTAGTTGTCAGTGAATATGGCATCAGCGTGGCGCTGCATCCTAGGGGTAAAAGGCAGGCACAAGGTGCTCTCTGAGGCAGCAGTGGACCCTCCAGGTGAGAGATAACACACCAGGTGAAACAGTGCTGATACCAGGGGCAGGTGAGCACAGCAAACACCTTTGGGTATTGGACTGTGTTAGTGTTGCGGGGTAAAGGGATCTGAGGGGGCTCAGTCCTGACATGGAGGCAGCAGGTGAAATAAAATGTCTGTTAATCAGAGTCCACACTAAAACAAGGAGAAGTGCCTGCAAACCAAAGGTGAGGTCAGAGAACCAGTGGAAAGGAGGAGGAGAACCACAAGCTGGGAGAGGGCAGGGCTGGGCTGGGACATTCCTATGCTCTGCAGCAGCACCATCACCTCCTGGGAGTGCTGTGTCTGGGTCACAGAAGCCTCCTGCAGGTCTCTAGCCTGTGGTTAGACCCAGACTCCAGAAAATCCACAGATAAGGGAAGCACAGGCCACTTGGCTGGTCCCACTGTTGTAAGGACTTCAGACAGAAATAACCATCCTGTCTCCAGGCAGAGGTGAAAAAGAGACTCTAGCAACTGTGCAGGTGAATTCACAGAGCTCAGTGGAAAATTCTGTTCCCTGCAGGAGCTCTGGCCCTATGACCCTGCTTCTGTCAGTATGTCCCTGCTGGTGGGGACAGCAGGACATGGCTCTGGACATGGGTGATGGTGAGAACCAACACAGTCCCAGCCTTCCGCTCTGGTTGCAGGGCTCACGTTCTTCTACCAGAGCCTGGACTTTGTGGTGCCTTGGGACTAACTGATGTGCTGGTCGGCTCCTGGGCTGGGGGAAGGTCATAACCAGTACATTCTGCAGCAGCAGGGCTGTTAGGTAAGGTACAAACCTTTTATCAGAGGGGTCTGCTAACAAACCCTCCTCCACCTGTTCTTCTGCCGAGGGGTTCTGGCTCTGCAATGGGCTGCTGTGCTGTAGCTGGAAGTTCATGACCTTGCCAGCAACTGGCCCTGGACTGTCCCTGCAAGACAAACCCCAGGCATACTGTGAGATGTGCTCAGTTGCCAGTTAGGGCTCAGTCTTCTTGACCATTATTCCCTATGCTCCTGGTTTTTCCTTTTGCCATCCCATCTTATCACTAACTCAAGTATTCATCACTCTCTCCCAGTTAGGAACTGCCCTGAAGCTCTTCCAGCAGTGAAAAGATGATTGATAGAGCTGCCTCTAACACACTTCCCCCTCGCTGAGCTCCCAGCATCCTTGAGGAAAACTCCAGTGATTCTGGTATCATTGGGCCATGGCCTTGAGCCAAGGCCAAAACATTTTCTCTAATGTGAGTTTGCAACATCCCATGGAAGCCAGTGCTTGATTTTGTGCTTCTGCCAATTTGTAGTGGTGGTGGTAGAAAGAAATATTACAACTTCTAAGAGCTGACAAGGAAATACTTGAAATATTAATAGGCAGCTGTTGAGTTCATGTACTGGAATATCTGCAGTTCTCACTTCAATGCAGTTGCCCTGCAGCCACAAATTTTAATCAGTAGTGAAGCTGGTGGTGCTGCCTGCTCTGGAGATTGCCAGATTTCCCTTTATAAAACCCAGCATTCAATTCTAAGACCAACTGTTCAGTCTGAAATATTCCATCAGGTGCCTATCTCTTTGGAAACCACCCTTAGGCTAGCAGTGTACCCAAAAAATTATGATAGAGCAAAGAAATAGGCTTAGCAACACATTTAGAGTTCATCTGGCTTTCAGAAATGCTGCAACCCTAATTTGGTATGTGCTTATTTTGCACAAGGTCAGAGATGAGGCAGGGAGTGACAGTGTGGATAAAGCACTCAGCACTTACCTGAGAGCTGGGTAGAGAGGAGAGGAGATGGAGCATGCAACTAAATGTAGGAACAGGAGCAGGGTGACCTTATCCAACATCTTCCACCCTTTGGAGTCACCTAAAACACAGAGCAGTCTGAGGGCAGTGAGGTGCTCCAGGACAGGAGGGAATGCCAAGTGCCACCTTTGTGTTCTCACTTACCCCTGCTTACTTTTTGGCACAAAGGGCCTGGAAATTTGCCTCTGTTTGTGGCTGTGGTGTTTCCCAAGGCAGAGATTTCTTGATTTGGCAAAGTCTTCCCCAGGGAGTGCGATTCCTGAAGGCAGTTGGCTGTGTGTCACCCTTGGGTCAGGAGGCAGGGCTGATCAGAAGGGTTTAACACTGTGGGATCCCATTACGGACCTGTCCCACTGCTGTGGTTGAAGGAGAGCTCTCTCTTGGGCTGGGGTGAGCTCCAGGAACCACTGCAGAGGCTGTAAAAGCACTTGGATGGAGAGCAGCAGTTACCAGGGGCTTGAAAGGAACCTCACTGCCTGCACAGGACCATCTGCAACCAGCCCCTGGGACCTCTCCTGCCCTCTGCTCTCCCAGGGATGTGTGTCTGCTCACATGGCTGTATCTTTATGGCACAGCTCCACACCTCACAGCTGACCAGGCTGCCAGCCAGAGACTGGGAGAAACAGCGAAATCCAAATAAAATTCCTGGGCAGAGGGGTAATACTGGCACAGAGGTAACCCTGGCAAAGCCGTTTATCGAAGGCAAGTGCCGAGCTTGGTTTGTCAGACAAAACACAGACTGTTCCTTCAGTCGCGCTTGGGTGGAGAGGGGGCTGGAGTGAAATATGTCCCTTTGTGGGGGCTGAACTGCCACCCTGGAGGTGCCTATAAAGGTCTGAGCACCGGCTTTAGTGGAAGGTGGGATGGACCGAGCTCTGCGTGCAGCCCTGGCTGCGGAGGGAGTTTCATGTCCCCTGAGGTTGGCTGAAGAGCTGCGAATGACTCAGGACAGAGTGGCCTGAGGTCACCCCCCCTGGGCTCTCAATGCCATGCTTTGTCCCTGCAAGCGAGAGACAGTAGGACGGTATTTCAGTGAATGCTTCTCTTCCTGAGGTTTTATGGGAAGCGATTGATCTTTTGCTCAAAGAAAGATTCTTTAAGAATGTGGATAGAAACCTTTAAAATACCACGTTCCCTCGTTCCCTGTCTTATTTTACACAAGAAAAGAGCAGAAAGATGTTTCATCTCCATAAGAGGGGAAAAAATCCCTTCCAAAGGTGTAACAATACTTTCTTGCAAAAGGAACAGCTTCCAAATGGAAAGGGTTTGGTTGGGCTTCTGATTGCCCAAGTGAACTTTCCAAGCAGTGGGGTTTATTCATGGGGGGGGCCTTTCTGATGGAAAACAGCAGCAGTGAGCTCTGCTTTACTGCTCAAACACAGCAGATCTACATAGGCAGGGGGAGACTAATTAAGGACTTGCACAAGGGTCCAATCTTGACACTGTGGAAGTTAATAACAGAACTAGTGGCAGTATCAGAAGTCCATGGACAGACATGGGAAAAGGTGTTGCACTAAAAAACGGAGTTTCTTATCACAAACTCATTCTCAGCCCAGTCTCTCTTTCCAGCTGCCTGTGCTCCCAGCAAGGGACCAGCAGCTTCCCCATCAGTTCCCCTGGGAGCAGCACAGTAGCTCCCGACTCCTGCAGAGCTTCTTGTGCTCATGGATGGCATGTCCTACCTCCTGGTCTATTACAGAATCACTTTGGACCCTCAGAGAGCCAAGGAATGCTTAAAAGAAGGGGGGAAAGGGACTTTGAGAGACTTACAGGGCTTTTGCTTTTAGAGCAAATGTACTGCTTCCTTTTTTTTTCAGACTTGAGAAAGCATGCCTTTGCTGTGCCTCTCCTTGAAATATCTTCAAGACAAATCCCAAGTCAGATCTTTTTAGATAGAGGAAATGATCTAAAGCATCTCTCAGAGGGTACCAGGAGACTGGGGCACCAGCATCTACAGAAAGTGCCAACCAGGAGATTTAGTCAGTGCCAGGGAATCTGCTATATGGGCTGAGAAGTTAAGTGCCAGTGTAAATGCAAACCTAGCCCAAAATTGTCCTTCCCTTTCATCTTCCTGGGATACAACCCTGATTATCACTTTCTTCCTCTCTCTGTTTCCCCTTCTTTGAATGTTGGGGTTTTCTTCTGAATCACTTTTTGAACCTTTGAGATATTTTTTTTCTTTCTCTACTATTAGTTTCTTTGCTTTTGTTTGTTTGTTTCTGGCTTTATCTTTCTTCCCCTGCCTTGCTTTGCCTTCCCTCCCTTAGCTACAGCCTGCTGCTCCTCCAGCTTTTTGGGTATGTCTGTCTCCCTCTTTCCCTTGGGAATATATCTGAAATGAAAGTCCCACAGCCCTTCCCAGAAGTGCCTGCTGTTTCAGAGGAGAAGCTGGGGAATTGAAGTGTCACCCTGCATGCAGGCAGCCTTGACAGCTCTGCAAAACACTGTCACCTTCAAAATTCCCTTGAAGTGAGGGACAGCTCACTTTCCATTCTGGCAGCATGTGAAAAAATTATTAATAAATAAATTCCCCTTAAGATGAAGAGCTTTTAGCGCCATTCCAGCAGATGAAGCATAATAGCTTAGTTCCATTCCGTGCAGCAGGCACAGCAGCATTGTGACAGTGATGTTGGAGAGATGGGTATCTCTTACCACTTCTGAAACCTTAACCTGAGCAGTCTTAAAAATACCCCTATGTAGATGAAATGCCACGCCTGCTGTTTTATAAAGCTGAGAATTTTATACTTGAAATGCTACATTAGAAAAGCAAAAATCCTTTTAAGTACCTCCCTCTGACTCGTGTCTGGCTTCACATTACCTGTAACACACTTTTGTGTTTCTCCTCACACTTGGCTTTGGCTCAAACACAGTTTCATTCCTGGGTGAGGTAAAACACCATTCATTTGCCAGGGTAAAGGGAACTCACATCAGTATACCAAAAGAGAAAAAGCCACAGCTGGTAAACATCTAACATGCTTTTACAGAGATCATCTATAGTATAATTCAATTGATTTACATTTATCCTGTAGTCAAATTATTGTTTTGTTCTATTACTTGGCACGAAAACATCTTGGTACAAAAACTTGGTACGGTACAAATGCTGTTGTACATGGCAAAGCCAATTCCTGACGCCAGCTTTGATTGCATTTCAGTATAATTTAATTGCTTCCAACTTCCAAACAGGCATTATCTTGTTAAATGCACAGAGAGAGGCTCCCACTTACCTTTCCCGTAGAAAACAAACGCTTCCTAGATCAGCTCCTGCCCAGGTGTTGCTTCCCCTGTTGCAAATAAAACTTCTCCTCTGGAGCTGCCTCTGTGAAGTGCCGGATGGGACCTGGACTTGTGCTGGGCAGGGAGGACACTCGATTTTCCCCCCAGCTGTCCTCTGGCTGCCAGGGAGGTGCATCTCTGCTTTTTATACCTGTGCTCCCTCAGGAGTCCTGTGGGCTTCCACGCGTCAGAGAATCAATTATCCTCCTGAATTTCAAAGCCTGTGTTTAGCATCCTCTTTTTGTGTGTGTGCAGGGAGGTGGCAGGGAGAGGGTTATGCCTGTAATGGAGGGTCATTTGCACACTTTCTCTTTATCCCTCAAAGAGTGAAGAGCAAACAAAAACAGCAATAATCTGGCAGAGTGAATGACAAATTCACTTTGCAAGGTAAACTTCCATTTCCCTTTGCAATTGTGTTTTTTCCTTCTACCCCACGATGAGAGCGAGTTAACCATTAATACTTTCTCCCACTGCTTGAACAGGAGGGTTTATCTTTTTGCCATTTTATTTTCCTTTGATTATCCGCCTTTCCCTCCTTTTCCTTTGTTACTCACACCTGCATTAGCGGGGCAGTTCATGCTTCAGTCCCTTGCAAACATCACAGCTTCACATCAAGCACACAAAGCACCTGGAGAGCCCTGCTCAGTTCATGTGCTCTGGAAAAAGGCAAGGGTCTTCCCTGGGGTGCTGCGTGCACTGGCAGCTGTTTTCGTTCCTGGAACAAGGTTTATGAAAGCCCCATTAAAAAGAACACAAAGCCTTGGTGCCAAGAAGACCAGGACAGTTGAGAGGAGTTAAAAATGAGGTGCCAGCACGAGCTCCACCTGACAGATTTTTCATACTGGCTTTACAATGCCCAGAATTGATGGGGACCCAGAGCCTTCCCGTTTCGGGGCTTGCATGACTCGGTGCTGGGGAGAAGCTTCCGCAGGTGAGATGACTGATGTCTGCCTGTTGCTGAATGCTTTCACCTTGCACCTGAGCCCCTTGCAGCTGTCAGGGGCAGCCAGGGATTGCAGGAAGGACGTGCAGCTGGTGTGCACATGGGTGCCTGTGTGTGCAGGGGGTCAGAAGCATCCAGTGCTGGTCTGACTCTCTACCATTGCCCCTCTGCTTCTTGCTGAGGTGAAGAATCAACACTGTGATTATGGCTTGCTGCTTAGTGAGGCAATATCCCTCTTCCAAACCGTGGACTCCCAGTAAGAGTAACCCCACAGTTGGAAAGGATGGAGCCAGCTCTGCATGCCAAGTTACTGTGCTATTAAAGGACAGTGACTCTGTACCTGGACAGATGTGCACCAATGCCTTTGGGCTCCCCCTGCTTTTGAGTACTCCAAAGGCTCACATTCCTGGTATCAAATCAGGATCAGGCCAGGGAAATCGTGAAAAATGATGAACAGATCAAACCAGGCACTTGAGCTGGCCCAGAAATGAGCATCTGACCAGGACCTGTCTAGTGGAATCTAGAACAACATGAAGACAAGCATGAACTACTGCCTTCCTCCAGCTGCAAAAGGAAATGGTGCCAGCCTATTCACAGGGAGAGGAGATCAGGCAGGTGTATATAATCTATGTCATCCACTGGTGGGCACTGGAGAAGGGGATTTCTGGGTAGCACAGAGCAGGTTTTCCAAAATCCCTGTCCTGGTGCACACAGCTGCACGCTGTCTCTGCAAACTGGAAGGGGATTTTGTTTGCTTTTTTGAAACAATCTGTTCATGTTCTCTCATGTGTGAGGCCGGTTGCACTAATTTTTCAGCATGACTTATTTTTCTTCCACTGTCTTGGTGCCACACTGGCTGAACAGATGAATCAGACCGTGTTGTTAAACCAGTCAAGAGCCAATGCCATTTCAAGGTATTATCCTATAGTGTGGTTTTGAGCTAATTCTCCATCCACCTGGTCCCATGCCTTACACAGAGCTGCTGTACAATACCAGGCAGTATCTCTCACATCAAGGAGAATCAGTCTATAACTGACTTGTTTATAACTGCCTGCTGCCCAGCCTGGATTAGGAGGGCTGTGATCCGTGTTTGTATCTCAAGTGAGCTGCTTTCAGAGAAGGCTGTATAAAGCTCCATCATCCCAGGGGTTTCCTTGTGCTGCCTGGGTTGGGTTTGTGTCATGCACAGCTGGACACAGCAAGACTCACAACAGCAAGCTCTGTTTACGACTTCAGATTAATTACGGGAGGCAGCAGAAATTCCTAAAAGCCCTCCAGGCTCTGTCAGGTGTATCCAGCTTAGGAGTTTTGAAACAGCATAAATAGAGCAGCTTTTCTGTCTTTGGGATTTCCTGTCTCAGCTTCAGTCAAAACCTTCCTATATTCCCAGAAACCAGAAGGGTCATTTGTATTGTTCCTCCACCAGACTCCACGAGGTCTCCCTCCGGTTGGTGAAGCTGCTTCTGCAGCAGAAATGCCTGTGATCCCCACTGCTGCCAGCAGCTCAGCCTCATTGCTATTCCCACCATGGGTGCTCTGGCTCCAAACATCCCTGGATGAAGCTGCTGCAGATTGTGATAGGATCCAGACTTGTTTGGGCCACTTTTGCATCCATCCATCTTGCAGTGTGTATTTGTTGTAGTTGTGGCAGCTACAGTCTCTGTTCTCAGGGTCATTTTTTTCAGTAGGACAGTCACACATGTAGAGCTGGTGTCCCCTGCACGTGCAGGAGGGAGGATCTGGCTGCAGTTCTGTGCTCCCCACAGCTGCTCTGGGACTATCAGTAGTGTTCACAGGCTGAACATGCTGGCTGTGACAGCATTCCCCATGGGAACTTCATTTGAGGGGTAGTATCAAAAATAATTTGGCACAACAGATGAGAAACTTGTTTTGCAACATGAACAGCTTTTTCTTTTTAGAGTATTTCTTGGTTTGTCCCCAGAACTTTCCCACTTTCTCCCCACCTCTCCTCCCTACCACAGCTAAGTGCTGTCAGCATCCACTGGCTCCCAAACCAGAGGTATGTAACACTCATTACCTCCCACAGATCACATTAGGAACGTGCAGTGGGTAACTCTGCCCTCTAAACCTGAGCCTATACCAGAGCAACCTTGATGGACTCTACAGCCAGGTACAAGCTGCCACACGTATCTTCTGCCGCTGGAACAGCAGGGTTTTGGAGTCATGTCCAAGCAGAGCCACCCTCCCTACAGGGGCCTTGGGTGAAGCACATGACAGCTACTTTTATTTCAATGCCAATCCTTCGCTGACAAAGGACACTGAAGCAATTTCCCAGGTATTGATTTCCTCTTAACTTTACCTCCCCTGGTTTCCATGCCACGCTTTAAAAAATTGCCCCTGTCTATTCCTGGTGCACAACATAGAGCTTCAGATAAGCTGAGCAGAGTGTGAGATGGTCCTGCTCACCTTGTGAGGTTGAAACTAATGACAGTCAGAAGTAACTCATCAAATGGCAAAACCATCCTGTATTCTCAGCACTCAAAAGCTTTTCTGCACTACTCCAAAATGGCACAAACAGTGGCTGCTGGTCCTCAGTATCTCCAGGCTCCAGCACTCCTGAGAGCCCCACACAGCTGTTTCCTCTGGCTTTCTTTTGCTTGAGAGATGTGGTGTTGGCTACTTACTGCAAATGCCTTAATGGTAAATTAAACAGAACTTTCTCAGACTAAAAGCTACAGGGTTTTGCCTGGGTTTGCCATCATAGAGGTAGGATGGGACCCGTTCTGATTCAAATGTCTTATCCCAGGTGGCAAAACTAAGGCACATTACAAGTTGATCACTGGTCTTTAATTAAATTGTCCATTACTGCTGAGTTCAGTAACTTTCATTACTTTCATTCCCAAGTTCTTTGCAAAAATGTAGCCAAGCTACATTTGTGAAGACAAGCAAACAAAAATGAAATGAGAAAGACAAGATTTAGCCTGTGTGGCCATTTCCTTCTAAGGAAAACTCAAAACTTACACCCAGCAGGTGTGATGAGACTTGCCATTAGAAAAATCTTGGTTTCTCATCCTTGGAAGGATAAAGTGCTAAGATTTGGATCTTCAGATCCTCCAGACTCCATCCTTTGAACATCAATACATCTCCTGGGGAGAATTTTCCCTTGAGGAATTCAAATTGGTAGGAAGCCAAATACAAACATTTATCAAAATAATCTCAGTGAAGGAGTCCCTCTGGATGAGAGCACAGTTTGCACTCTGCGAATGAGTCTGGAGCAAGAGATCAGATTAAAAACAGGCAAAATAAATCAGAAATTCAAAATGTGCTGTTGGAAAGGACTGTCTCATGGTGTTAAAAGCCTGCTTGAAAAGCCTATTTAATCTTCAAACATTAACTATCCCCGAGACTGTACAATAGAGCAAATGGCAGCAGCCTTGTGAGATGTGCATCTGTCAGGAGGCCCGATGGGCTCTGCAGGTGGGATCCATTTATAGAGCCTGTACCTGTCTGGCTCTGTTTATTTCCCAGCAGAGCTGCTGGAGCATTTCAGCATCGCCCAAGTGAACTGCCAAGACTTTCAGCCAGGCATCAGCACGTTACAGTTGAGAGTTACAGGTTCCTGAATTTCTGGCTCTCTAAATGCCATCTCCTTCCTCTTCCAACCCCAGCAGACAGCAGAGCTGAGATGCCAGCAGTGACTCTCAGTAATGAAGGAGCTCATCTTTGGTCTTACCAGTCCTATTTGAGTTAGGAAAGGAGCCTTCCCTAGAAGGTTACACAGCATGTGACAGCCAGAATCAATGAACAGGGAGAGGTAGCTTCAACCCCTTGAAAAGCTTCTGACAAAAAGTGGAATTTGAGTGAGATGTTACTGGCATCAAGAAAGTAGAATGTGGTTTATGGACAGGGAATGAGGAAGACTGTGTTTCCAGTAAGGGCTGAAGAAGGAAAGCAGTTGTTGGTAATTTTTTTCCTGGCTGAATACTGATGTGCATCCCGAGGATGACAAGACCTTGGTGCACAAGGATCTCACACACAGACAGTGAGTGGTAATAAAGAAGCCTCGCTGCAAAGACCTGCAGGAAATACTCCAATGCAAACCAAAGAAGAAACATAGAAAGGACTGAAAAACCCAAGGATTATTTGGATTGCCTGAGCTCTGTCTCTACTTCGAACTGAGCACTGACAAAATTGCTATGTCCACTTGTTGAATCAATGTTATCTTTGAAATCCATTCACATCTCATAGGCTTTGGAAAAAATCTTCCTTTATTTATTTTTTTTTTTAATGAAGAGCTTCCTTTTGTCTCATTTCAGAGTCAGGTGCAAGGAGTTGGTCAGTGTGGTGCTGTTGGAAGGCACGGAGCCACAGTGGGCTGATGGCACCACCTGCTTGTGGCTCGTAGGCTGGGGCACCCCTGACCAGGCTGTGGAGGGTTTGATGACCTCAGGGCCAGGACAGAGGGGCACAAAATGGGCAGGAACTGCATAAAAACTGCACATTTCATCTGCCTATTTCTACTTGGAGTAAGCAGTGCCATTTCTGTTGGGGAAAGGAGAAAAGTAAAATAAAATATAAAATAAAATGTCCAGCACTGATTGCAATCCACCATCGTATTTTCCCCTTTGCCTGCAACCTTTGAACTGTGAGGATCAGAGCCTGTGAGGAAGTGTGTGTGGGCAGCAGCAGCACCACATTCACTGTACTGGTAGTACTGGGAAGAATTTAATCTGTCTTTAATCCACACTGATAGGATCCTTCCTGACATTTTCAAGAATTATTTCTCCCTCTGCAGCATTTTTTTCATCCCAAATAGTCAGTGTTTGGGAGCTGAAAGGGCAGAATTTACTGCTTTCCTGAGATCTGGGTTTATCCCTTAGCCTGTACAGCCACTCACCAGGGGCAGGGAAAGCTCTAATTAAGAGTAATTTTTTTTTTTCTTGGGATTTTTATGCCAGAAGAGTTTCTGTGTCCAAGTGTCTCTGGCCTCTGCCACTCACATGTACATCCTCCAGTCTGTAAAGTCCTCTGCACTAAAAAACAGGAAAGAGTCCTAATCCAATTGCTGAAAACCTTTGAAATAGTTTTCATTAATACCCATTTAATTCAAATGCTTGGTAACAGCTTAGAAAATCCTTTTATTACAAATGCCATACCTTACTCCCTCAGTAGATAAATAACTGATTAGGTTTTCACTAAAGCATTTAGGCTCTCTGGCAATAAAGCTCTGCAGCAAAACCAACCTGGCACTTCTGATAGTTTAGGGTTAGGAAAAGGGCAAAACAAATCAGATTCTTTAAATGCCACATACCGAGCCCAGGCCATTTTTCCCTTTGTGGGTCATCTTATCAAGACATCTCCAGTTCAGGGCTGGATCCTGGCGAGAGCAAAGTCAGAGGCACATCTTAATTGTTGCTGCCGGAGTGTGTTGTGGATAAAGGGAAAACCCACCAGGACTGAAAGGCCACGATATTGATGGCAGGATTAAAACACTCACACGAGTTTAGGAGGGTGAGCACATTAACCCTGAGGTGTAAAAGCGCCGGGGGAGATTTAGGCTGGACATTGGGAAGAATTTCTTCACAGGAAAGGGTGATTAGACACTGGAATGGTGGAGTCACCATCCCTGGAGGTGTTCCAGGAAAGACTGTATGCTGAGATAAAGGGGAATTGTGGCTTACAGGGGTAGATAAGAAGGGAAAAACCAGGGAGGAAATCCTTCTATTAGGTAAACACAGGTAATCAATAACATTGCAGGAGAAACAGCAGATGGGTGGGGGGGAATAGCTGCTTGGAATGGTAGGGGTGTGTAACTGCCCTATAATAATAAAAAATATAGGGGATTGGTAAGCGAATGGATGATTAGATAAACTTTGTAACCATGTAAGAATTGTGAATTGTTACATTTCGATGTAAGACTTGTACATTGTAAATGATGTAAGAATGCGTATGATGGGTAACATTTAAAACCCACCCCTTTCAGCCGTATAAAAGCTGTCGCTTGTCTCTTACTTGTCTCTTATTTGGTGAGACCCCTGCGTGGCCGGAATAAAAAGCTTTGGTGTGCCAGGATTGCTTTGAACCGAATTCCACGATGGTTTCAGGAGCGCTTTTCCAGCCCGACGGACCCCGCGCCCCCGGTGGGGGCACCGAGGGGGTCCCGCAGAGGGGACGGGACTCCTGCCAGGGAAAGGCGAGCGGGGTCGGGGGGCTGTGCAGGGCCCGGGGGGGGTCCCCCGGCATGCTGGGTGGGAATGCTCGGTAGGGATGGGCCGGGAAGCACTTCCATAGGGGCGGGAGCGGTTCCGGGGCGGAGCGGAGCGGGCGGAGAGAGCGGCGGGCGGTGAGCGGGGCCCGGCGGGGCAGGGGCGGCTGGGGAGGGGGGACATCGCCCCATGGCCATGGGGCGCCCCCCGGGGTCTGCCACAGCCCCCCTTATCCCACGGGCTGGGGTAGCCTGGCTATCCCACGGGATGGGATAGCCTCGTTATCCCATAGGCCGGGATAGCCTAGTTATCCCACATTCTGGGATATTCTAGTTATTTCACAGGCTGGGATAGCCTAGTTATCCCATGGCCTGGGATATCCTGGTTATCCTGCAGCCTGGGATATCCTGGTTATCTCATGGCCTGGGATAGCCTCCTTATCCCACAGGCTGGGCTATCCTGGTTATCCCAGGGGTTGGGATATCCCAGTTGTCCCACGGACTNCTGGTTATCCCAGAGGTTGGGATATCCTGGTTATCCCATGAGCTGGGATATCCTGGTTATCTCATGGCCTGGGATATCATGGTTATCCGAGGGGTTGGGATACCATAGTTTCTCACACTAGTTATCTCATGGGTTGGGCTATCCTAGTTATCTCAGGGGTTGGGATATCCTCATTGCCTCACGGTCTGAAATATCCTAGTTATCCCACAGGCTGGGATATCCTAGTTATCTCATGGGCTGGGATATCCTGGTTATCCCAGGGGTTGGGATACCCTAGTTTCTCACACTAGTTATCCCATGGGTTGGGCTATCCTAGTTATCTCAGGGTTTGGGCTATCCTAGTTATCTCAGGGGTTGGGATATCCTCATTGCCTCACGGTCTGCAATATCCTAGTTATCCCACAGGCTGGGATATCCTGGTTATCCCAGGGGTTGGGATATCCTTGTTGTCTCACAGGCTGGGATATCCTGGTTATCCCAGGGGTTGGGATATCCTCATTATCTCCCAGGCTGGGATATCCTAGTTGTCTCACATCGGCCTTTTTAGCCACCAGCACTTGCAGCAAGCGTGGGTAGAGCCCTTCCCAAATCTTCATTCACAAAGCCTAGCCATGGTGCTGGATCTCTAAATGCAATTTAAAAAGAATTAGCCAGTGCAGCCACGGTGAAGTGGTCTGGGGAAAAAGGCAGCTGATAACCTGTGGAGAAGAGATGTTAGCCAAGGAAGAGGTGGTGAAACTGAGCTTGTCAGGAACAGGGAGGAAGACTCAGTCCTCCAGGGACCTGCTGGCTTAGCTGCAAGGCAGAGTGTCAGGAGGGGATGCTCTGGGTAAGGGAACCCCCTGTGCAGGTTCTGTGTTGGGTGCAGAAGGCACGTGGCTGGTGCTGAGACCCAGGGACCAGCTCTGGCCTGCTCATTTCGGGGAGGTTCAGCCTGTGCAGCTTTGGGCACTGTGTGAACCACAGGATTGTTTTAAAACAGGAAGGAATTTTGCTAATATTAGTACAGCTCCACTGATGGTAGGAAGACTTAACAGTCGGAGTGTGGGTTGCCTGTGCAGTTCTGCGAGGTGGAACATGATATCAGGTCTTCTCTGAGAGTGCTTCATGGGGTACTGCTTAAAATGGGGGTGGCAGCTGCTACCAGCCTGTATGAGAGCCCTTGATGCTGGTCATGTCACCTGGGATTTGTTAGAGAATTAATGATTGCCTCAAGGAAGCAGGAAAGGAGGGTTGAGGATGGAGAGTTTTTGTTTGCACTGTATCCATTTCCTTTTCTGGTTTTATCTTTGTGTATTGCATTTCAGGTGTATGAGTCAGGATTACCAGTAGGCATTTGTCCTGAGAAAACTCCAGGTGAGGAATGAAGCAACATCCCTTCCTGCTGTGTTTGAGGACGTGGATAGGCAAGAATAATGTTTACAAAAGATATCCTGATAAATAGGGATGAGATAAATGCAACTCGTGGGGTGAAGTTTCCTGTCATTCTGTTCCTTGCTTAGGAGCTGCTGCCTTGCAAATTGGGGGAGATGGTGTCTGAAATGGTAAAAGCAGTTGGGGATGAGCCATATCTATGAAATCCTTGTTCACACTGTTATGCAGCCTTTGGGTCTGTATTGGGACCAGCTGAACCAGTGTATGTTCTGCCTTTATGTACAGGTCCCACACAGCCCTTGCTGTAATTATTTCTTGTAATTTTTATACCCCTCCTTTTATTATGTCCTCAAGTGATATTTGCCTCTTATGCAATCGCATTGAGTTGTTGATTGAGTCTCAATTTTATTAACTGTCACTTTACTGAAATTACACTCTTAAATTTAGTTTATTTCTGGACTGGGTCATATCTGCAGATTGTAGCAACTTCCTCCCAGCCTGAAAAATGCAGAGCCTGCTTTGGAGATTATTTCTAGGAGGCAGATTCAACTGAGGCATGTGTGCAGCATATCTCACAGCCAAGCTTTAGTGGTACAGAGAATTATAAAGTATCAATAAGTGGTGCTGATTCAGTGAGTGCACACTGGGATCGTACAGGGCAGTAATCACAGCTGAGTGTGATGGCATCTCAGACTAATTGGATTTCCCTTTGGGGACTTCCTGTGGCATACTCCAGCAATCCTGGCAGGAGAGTTCTCCCTTGTTGTAGAAAGCCATTAGTCATTCTTAGAATGAATTGACAACACCATTAGCAAAAGATAAAGGGAGAAAGAAAGGATGGTCTTGAGGATGAGAAACTTGGGACCCAGGAGATCAATGTTTAACTCCACCACAAACTACCTGTGTGACTGTTAAAAGGTATATGGGGCTTATAGTGTAACCAGCCACTAAAGCCATGCTTAAATTTATATACATAAATCATTTCTCTGTCTTCATCAGCTCTACCTGTGTGTGGTTTATTTAAGTAGTTGGGTTTGTACAGCATCTAAAACAAGGCTGTGATCACGCAGACAGTGTAAGTGAAAATGAATGATAATCACCTTGAATGTGTGATTGACTTCAGGGGGAAGTATATTCTTGCTTATTAAGCTTTCCCCTTATTGTTTCATGAATATTTTTCATATTTTGTTTGTCTGCCCCTCACCTGCAAATGGACTAATACCAGCATTTGAGGACTATTTTAGTAGGCAGGTGGCAGAAGACAAACATCCAAATTAAGTGCAACTTTGCTATTGCTTATGTAGATCAAGAGTATCTTCAAAACACCTGCATGAGGGAGTCTGCCATTTTTGGATAATGAAAAGTGAGCAGCAGAAACCTGATGCAAATAATTGCTCTGTTTTTATCCCTTTGCAGCAACCAGTCTTCTTGAGGGCAGTGGAGGAGAAGGGTGCACTCACAATGGCTGCAGAGTTGGATTTCTCCCCTCCTGAAATCCCTGAGCCCACATTCATGGAGAATGTGCTGCGCTATGGACTCTTCTTTGGAGCCATTTTCCAGCTGATCTGTGTGCTGGCCATAATCCTGCCCGTGTCAAAGTCCCATAAGACAGTAAGCAGTGCTCTTTAATATTGATACAGGTGGGCAGAGTCAGGGAAAACAGGATGGGAGGGAATGTTGGGTAGCTAATGGAGGCACAGTGGTCTGCCCCTGGGATTGGTGACAGTTTCATTGTTCACTCTCCTTCCTTCCCTCTAGCGTTCCCACCTCCAGCTTTTGTCTTTTGATTTACCACCAGATAGGAAAGTCAGGAACAAATACCTGAGCCAGGGTCTCTCTGAATATCAGTGGAAAAAACAACCTGAAACACTGGCAAAGTGTAAAATGTATGTGCTGCTCCTGGTTGCATGAGAAGGCTTTGTCCCTACCCATACCATCATCCTGCTGCTGATTTCCTTCATTAATTGCCAGGCAGGGCATCCCTTTTGCAGGACCTGCCTTTCAGGGAGTGACTCTGAGCTCGAGTTTGTGTGTGATTTTTTTGGAAACAAGATGCAGGTGAAATTTCTAGGAAGGCAGTTTTCAATACTGACACCCCATCTGATGCTGGAGGGTCCTTTGATGCAGTTAGCACAAGAGAAGGTGAAAGTGAGGGTTTGAGGTGAGCTGCAGGACTCTGGTTCCTCTAGATTGGGGGATGTCCTGCATCTGCCTGGCTTTTCTGGTTAAAGAGCTCTGTGTGCTTGGCAATGCCTGTGGTGCTGGGCACAGGTATTTCAGTGCTGGCCAGGCTGCAAGTTTGTTGCTTTGGTACAGATTTTCTCTAAAGGCATATGATGTATTTCCATATAACAACTCAGCATGCGGAGTTTTGTTTTCAGCTTATCTTTATTGCCACATTTGCTCCCTCCTGTGCAGAGGAAGGATGGAAATTTTCAGCCTCTCTGGGGAAGGGAATGCCCAAGGGTGAGGTACAGTGTGAAGGATGCAGTTCATGACCCAGCTTCTTCACTTTTAGCTGCTGGTGTGATGTGATGACGTTCCTAGCATGGGTCATGCTCCCTCCTGCTCCTCCTGCCACAGGAGCTGCAGCTCCTGGCAGGGAGATGAACTGGCGGTTGCTGGACACAATGCAGTGGCATTGCAAGTCTGAGAATGTTAGAACCACTAAGGTTGAAAAAGACCTCCAGAAATCATTGAGTCGAACCTCTGCACTGCTATCCTGCAGCCACCAGTGCCTGTCTGTCAGACTTCATGGTTTCCCCAACAAATTTTTGAGAAATACCAATTAACCCCATTCTTGAAAGCTGAAATGATGGAGACCTTTGGTTTAGAGCGGGAAACTGAAGAGCAGCCCCCAGTTAAAACAGTAAAGTTCAAGGACCTTTTACTGCTTACATTTGCAAGCATGCCTTGATGTTTGCATACTCTACTTTTTATTTGCTCCATAGGAATACTGTCCCCTTGATCTGCTGTCCACATGACTAGTTTACAAGGCCGTAAAAAGCAGAGGCTACTCCTCCAGATCCTGGGAATGGTGCTTGAGTGTGGGTAGGATATCGAGGAGGCCTCAGACTTTGAAGCCTAGCAAGTTTTGGACATTAGAAGGCAGCAGTGCTCACTGTATGGCAGCAGCACACTGCATCCCTGAGTAATAACCTCGTGTTGCTCCATCTCTCCGGAGCCTGCCAGCTCCCGGTGCGCCCGTCGCAGCCTTTGGAAAGCCAGCCAAGTCTCCTTCCTTGGAAAGCCACACAGATGTGAACTGTAATAGCCCAGTAACTTGAGAGACGTTTGAACCAAGCCCTTTGATTAAAAGGATACTGTGAGATGCTGCCTCCCCCTCCATTATCTGGAGCACTGGCTTGGAAGCTTGAAACTAGCACGTCTTGCTCAGCCATTTTTTGTGTGTCCTTTTCCAGTTGGCAAGCTCAGGCTGAGAGAAACCAAGATGCTAAAGCAATATTTATACTCAAATGCATTTAATGAAAGGAGGCAATCTGCATGTGTGTGCTTTCTCAGAGGAGACTGGCGCTGTTCCCTTGTGTTTTCACGAGATAACTAGGCTTTATTTCCCATGGCTGCAGTATTATCTCTCATCTTCCCTGAAGGAAACAAGCAACATATCTAAGCATTTTGTTGGTCCAGGTGAAGAAAGATTTGCCTGCAATTCCCTCCCTGGATTTTGGGCTTGGTTTAGAGGCTCTGAACTTTATATTCATACTGCTGTTTCAGGGACCATTTTTTTGTCTTGCACATGATAATGATTAATGTTTGGCAGAAATACCTGTTGAATGTTTCCATGCACCCTGGTGATTATATGTTATCTTTTCCTAATTCAAGTAGTTTTTATTTAGTGTTGATTTTCTTCTTGCCTTCAAAGTTGGGTTTGTTTTTCTTCTCCAAAGCCTGTTTTAGACACTAAGGCTTTAATGGCATCTCTGGTAACGAGCTGTTTCTGTGCATAAACTCACGCTCATCAAAAAGCACATGCAGAAGGAGCAGAGATGGTGCTGCTTGAGTCTCATTAAATGTGGCCTCAGTTTGGTATCAGTGTGTTCTAAGAGATACCCAGCACTTGTTTCCTCTGGCTTGTCCTCAAATCCCCAAAGCAAGCTGTCAGCAAACGGTAAAAACAAAAAGTTACTGACTGTTTCTTAATTGATTCTTGTAGGACTCGGACAGTTTTGAGCCTAAGAATTCAGAGACAGTGAAGAAACCAAAGGCAACTGCTCCACAGATAAGCAAGAAACCCAAGAAGGAAACCAAAAAGAAACGATAAAGGCATGACTGATGAGCTTCAAAAGAACAAATAATCGCTTGTAATCATGTTTCCTCAGAGGCAACATCAAAGACAACTAACTCTGTTAAATGGTTTTCTGGCATTGCCATGTTTTACCTTTCAGGGACAAGGAACTTAGAAGAATGGAAGGGGAGGGATTCTGACATACATTTCTTGCAAGCAAAGAGAACTTTGCATATCCAGTACTTCATTTGACACAATTAATGTGTCAGTCACCATTAAAGTGACTTCTGTCAGTTCTGATGGGTAAAGAGGCCCCTCCATGCTGGCTGGGATTTGTAATAAAGTCCCTGTGTAAGGTGGAGCATGGGTTTGCTGCTTTGGATACCAGTTTGTGTTGTGTTTTTTGAAGGCATAGGGATCAAATGGATCAAGGATACCACACTACACTGTTTTGTATTCATCTCTGTTGTCATCTAGTCTGAAATACATAGCTGCATTTTATGGCTTAATCATAATGTCTTTGTCATATTCTTTAATTCTTTAGGTAATAACTCACCAGATTCCAGACTACTGGAGATGAAAGCCTTCATTTCCCCAGCGTCGCTCCCTCTGTCTTATTCCCCACCCATGCACTCTTCCTTTCTACTCCCACCTTTGAAAGCAGGTACATTTCAGGGAATTAAGGCTGTGGTGGGGATTATGACGACTACAAGAATCAGGAAACAATTTGATTCTGGAAGCTGCAGAATTTAATGTCTGTGCTCATGGGGCGGTTCTTGGAAACTTGGGAAGACCAGGTACTGTTGGAGAAAAACTGCTGAGGTGGGAATCTGGGAATGCTGCACTGGTGGTGCATCAGCCAGCACTGCCTCGGATAAACCCTCCTGCCAGCTGGCTGAGCCCTGACCACAGGCCCTGTTTCAGCACAGCTGGGCTTTGTTGCATTTGCAAACTCCCTCCCAGCCTTGCCTGCTCCAGTCTGCTCCATCTCCTCTGGCTGAATTCTTCCTGAGGGTAAATACGTTCTCAACCTGAGGAGATGTGGTATTTTAAGATCCAAGGGGTGACAAGCTGGCTGTGTAGCATGGCTGTATAGTAGGAGACACAGACACTCTGTTCCTTCAGGCTCTGGCTCTCCAGGCCCAGGGACAATCTGGTATTAGATTTGAATACAGCGAGACAGGACTGGAAGGAGATAGGTGGTGACACAGCCACAGAGTCTCTGTAGGGCAGCTCAAGCTTCCTGATGCCAGCTCACATCTTGGTTTGTTTGATCAGGAATGAGTCAATGGGAGGAGAACCTGCTCTCTGAGGCGCACCCAGGGTTCAGAGCAGCTTTGAAGGAAGGGTTCTCTCTGGCAGGGCTGCAAGTCTGCGATCCTTTTTGCATACACAGACTCCCATCCTCGATTCACAAATGCCTGGTGAGCCCAGATGGGTGATCTTGAACAGGAGCTGAACAACATGCTTACAAAAACCATTGGTGTTGAGAACAGCCACATTCTCTGCTCACTCTTGCTTTTGGTGGTGAGGACAGATGGATCCCAGTGCCAGTGTGGTTCTGACCTCTCACTGCTTCCCTGCTCCAGGCTCTCTGCTTCTCTTAGCCAGAATGCTGACACCAAGTTGCACTGCTTAAAATCCAGCTGAGAGTTCTGCTATACAGTCTGCATCTTTTTTTCTATTTTTTTTTTTGAGCTACATGAAGGCAATACCAAGAGGACAGAACAAAGCATAGGAGACACAAGCACTCAAAAGTTGCTCTGAGTTCTCAGTACAAAGAAATATTACAAAAATTTCCCACACAAATAACAACAGTGCTGTGCTATGAGTTTCCGTGATGGACCTGTGCTCTATCTCTGATCTGCAGGAGAAAGGAAATCATTTCTATTGCCCTGGTTAGGTACTGCAGATCACTCCTTCTGTTTTAATACACTAGTTTTAGCTAAACAGCTTTCTGTGGGTTACCTAAAGCAGGGGTTTAGTGCTTTAAGGGAGTCACAGCTGTAGAAGGAGCAGCACACAGATTATCCAAAATACAGAAGCACTTCTACAGCTCAGAACTGGTTAGCAGTGGGCACTGTGTGGCTGCTACCTGAAATAGCAGCTGCTACATCAGTGTCTACATCCAGCTATGTGCAGGCTGGCTCACTCATTGCTCAGTAGAAATCATGGACGTTTGGGCTCAGTTTTGTTGGGGGGAACAGGGATTAAGATAAATTCCCCAGCTTGTTCCTAACAGCTTTATACCTTATTTGAATATGCTTGTTTACTGAACTTAGAGTATATAGAGACTACCAATATCCCATGTATTTTAGTTTCTCCTGAAATGTTAATAAATGCAATCAGAATCTTTGTTTAAAAAGAAATCTGTTTTTAAAGTTGTGCTGCCTCTTCCCTCGCACTCACTGTGAAAGCTGCCAGAACTCCCAGACTATAGGAACACAGGGACATAAATAACCTATTCATTAAAATGATCCACTAAAGGAAATCCTTTCAGATCCTTTAATCTGTGAGAAATTGGTTAGTTAATACTGTCAGGCATGTGTGCATCTGTATCTCTGTTTGACTCGGAAGTAGTGAACTGTCTCCCAGTATGGCATCACCTTCCTGGAAGGGAGCAGGAAATGGTGCAGGGACTAAATCAGTTTGCCTCTCATGAGAGATTTTGGCTCCGAGAGCCCCCATGAAGGTAGCCATAATAAAGGCATCATTTGTTAATAATGCAAGCAGGGGATTAGGTGGGGATTCAGCAGGATGTTAATAGGGATTTTTGGGAGCCTATGGGTGTGTGGCTGGAGCTCAGGTTTCCATGGCTGGAGCATGGAGCTGTCTGGTGGCTCTTGGCTGCAGTGAGACTGGGGGGGTAGCCAAGCTCTGGCAAGTGTCTCTCACTAGTAAACCAAAACAGAGAGGACTAGTGTGGTGACTCCTTTAATTCCCAAGCACTTTTCTCCAGGCTGTTTTGTAATTAACATCCCAAAGGGAGCTGAAGGCCTCATTAAGTCAATTTTATTGAAGGGGAGGTTTTCAAAGGTCTGTCTCCAGATACCTGCCAGTAAAGAGCCACACCTTGCTCTGCCACCTAGAGCCAGGAGCTGGGCTTCCTCTGCCAGTGTGTGTGTCACAGAATTCCTGTCCCTCAGCAGGCCAAGCCTCAGCTCTGAAGAAACATGGCTGGGAGTTGAGAGTTGCTTGCTTCATTTTTGATCAGATTCAAGCAGCTCAGCCTCCCTGGCCACGCTGATCTCTCAGCCATGGCCATCACTGTCCCCCTGCACTGTCCCACACTCACAATGCATCCTTGTGCTCCTCCACTGCCAGCAGCACAATCCCTTGAGACGGGCTAATAAGCAGCTCGTGACTGGAGTTCCAGTTCACATAGTTCAATTAAATCCCTGTTAATCTTGTTCAGACCTAATTTACTTTCATTCTCATACACACACTTCTCTCTCTGCTTCAGAGAGATTCTGGTGAGGTTCCCTGCCCACAGGACTGAAGAGCCCGAGGCCATCAGCCCCATCAGGGGATTGATGTTTGCAGAGCAGCCCCCTTGTCGAGTCAATAAACTCAGATTATTTCCCAGCCTGTCATGAAGAATGAAAATACTCCTTCAGTGTCCGCATTTAGGGAGGGTCGAGCAATCTGATGATGCTTGAGGAGATGATAAGGAAGCTGTAGGAGGGGAGGACCTGCTCAATATCTGTTTCCCAGGGCACTGGTGAACCATTCCCCTGTGTGCATGTGTTCATTTTTGGACAGCTGAGAACTGGGGTGCTGGACCTCTCTTGGGAGCATCTCTTCCACACTGATACTTCTTTCAGGCAGAAGTTATGTTGTTCAGAGCCTGTGGCCTGCAGGGATTGAGATGACTGTATTGATTTAGTTGCTTGTTTATTAATCTCATGAGGCATGAGAGATTGACTGCAGTGAGAAAATGGGATGATGAATGGAGAGTGCTGGAGTACTGAGCATGGTTGTGTATTTGATGGTTAACTTGATTGCTGGCTTTGGCACTGGGAAGGGATCTGACCCTCCTTCTCTTTCTCATGCAACTGGAAGGGATGATTTGTTTGGGGAGCATTCCCTTTCTCTCTGGCCACAGACATGGGCTGTAATCAGTGTTTGCATTCCTTCTCCAGCTGGTAATCACTGCAGGTCCAAGGTCTGCCTCTTCTCTGGTAGTTTGTGGCTTTTGAGCAGTGGTTTGTTCTGGGTGTTTTCTGGCTTTTGGTACCTGGGCCTGTGTGCAGTACCTGCTAGAAATGTCTCTTGCTTGGTGGTGGCGATTGTAGGGCAATGAACTTGGCTTCCTGATTTTCCCTTGAAATTCAGCTGATTTTCCCATTTCATGTTGACTCTTCCCAATTTATGACTTTTCTATAAGTTACTCTCATGACCCCTTTTGCTCTTCCACGCTGTAGACTCATCCCCACTGCAGTTAATTCTGTCCTTGCAGCCAATTTTTACCTGCCAGTGACAGTGGGTATAACCTGCTGTAGCACAGACTGATAGAAAGCAGGAACAAGTGGAGAAGCATCCAGGATGGAGAAAGGTGTCCCCTTGTAACCTTTTGTGATGATTTTTTCAGCCAGCAGATGCAACTGCTGAGATAGGACAGCTCCCTGCCTTGGGAGCCCTGGGTATACCCAGGGAGCTGTGCCATGCACATCTGCCTACCCCTGAGCCACAAGGAGCCCAAACCATCACATACCACGCTCCTGAGCTCGTGATAAGTGAGTGGTGTGGTGCTGTGCGTGCTCCACACCACCCATTCAGACCCTGTTCCTCGCCTGCACTCGCGTATTTGTCTTGTGCAATCCCAAACCTCTCGCAATGCTCACTTCCTTTCTCCCAGCTTCCCTGGTTTCATTCAGTGCTCAGTGGCCCCAGCGTGGCTTTGCTGCCCCTTTGCACCCTGTTTGCTGTAGGTGTGAGCAGCCATGCCCCTGGATTCTGCAGTCCCACCGAGGATCAGAGTGATGCAGAGCGGGTGGTTGGAGCAGAGGGGCTGACAGAGGTTCTTCTGTGGCTTCAGTCCAGCCTTCCTGGCTGATGGGTACAAGGTAAACCTGCTCTGGGTCACATTGCTCTACTTTTTAAAAACATCTGTTGCCTGGCTGATGTCACTTGTTGCATGTGAAGAGCTCAGCTCCCAAATAGGGGATGCTTTGGGTGGAGGGTTTGAAGGGCTCTCACTTCTTCCTGTCTCCAGCTCCAGGCAAGGAGCTGTGTCTCCAGCACTGTGCTCTATTGGAAGCCCGACTTAAATAGCATTTCTGTTTTGTGAAACCTGCACTCTGGTTGTCCCTGTGTTTCTTGCCAGATGCTGTCCCAGCCTCTGAGCTGCACCTCTGTAAGTCTCAAGTTCAGCTATGACTGGGGCCATGGAAGGCATCAGCACTGCCCTGAAACATCCGATATCTTGCCCAGCTGTCCTGGGCTCCAAGGCTTGTCCCTGCTGCCTTCCCTTTGGCTGCTGCTTCTGGAAAAGCCATCCCAAGCTTAAAAATTCACCTTGCCAAGAGCCAAAGTCTGCAGTGTAACAGGCACTGCTGAGCTCTCGCAGGCAAAGCTGCTCCCACTGCTCTGGGAACTGGCTCCTGAAGCTTCCTGCTGTTACCTGTGTCTCCTCACGGCTCTGGTCCCCACAGACAAGCTGCTTGTGATGCTGCAGTGGCTCCTTTGGTGGCTGAAGCAGATGTGCCCCAGTGTCAGGCCTCTGCAGTGAAGGGAATGGCAGAAGGAGCAGTTTTTGAGAGAAGGGGAGAAGCTGCAACCATTTCTGCTCCCTGCCTCCCCCTCATTTAACTCGCTTTAAACTGAGCAGGGATCCAAACGTCATATGGTTTAAGTTTTTGAGATTCAGACTTTGGCCTCCTCAGCCCATCCCTTGCTCAAAGGACCAAGACTGGATGATTAAGGGGAAACACCCTCGTGTCTGCTCCAGCTCCGCTTGCTCAGGCTGCATCCAGGTGCTGGCAGGGAGGGAAAGCCACAGCCCCAGGGCAGGGTCGCCTGGATGTGGCTACCAGAGCTCTGCACTAGCCAGCCATCCCTCCACTGCTCTGCTACCAAATCAAGCTGGAACCAGGGCTATAAATCCCATCTGGATGAGTTTTCACAGGCTTTTCTGAACTGCTCTTTTCTACTGATACTAAGACTGGCTGAAAAGGCAGAATTTCCATGCTGGGAGATGCTAACATCTTGTTTGTGACTTTTCTGGTGAGGCAAGAAACAGAAAGTGTCAGATTTTTGCCCAAATGAGCTATTCCAAGATACCTAATTCAGATTGTATTGAAACATATTTTATCAGTCAGAAACCTGACAGGAAACGTTGTGCCTTTATTGAACATGCAGATAATTTCAGCCCACAGCTGTTGAACTCTGTGCCTCCTTATTAAATATTTGCATGTCACCGAGTCAGTGATTTCCCCACAGTCCTTTCCCCTGGGGAACTTTTGCACTGGCACTTCCTGGCTGGGCTTGAGGTCCCCTTTTGCACAGCAGGTTGTCGCCACACTAGGGGACACTGAGGTCCTGAGTCCTCCTGGTGACTTCTCAGATGCCCCTTTTTATCCTACAACCTTCAATACACTGGCCACCACCACTCAGCTCCTGCAGCTCTGATGCTCAGTGTGGGAGAGAATGGCCAGAATTAGCATTTCTACCATGAAGTATTGCCAAATGGCTCGTACTACAGGGGTTATTATGGTCAATCCCCTTTAGTGAATCAGCTCCTGAGCTTGTAACTGCAGCTTCCCTAACAGGGCTGATGGTGCTGATCATCTCCCATCACACACTTGCTATTTGCAGGGCTATAAAGCTCAATGATCATAAAATCTCAGGGCAAGAGCTATGGTTGCCTCTCTCTCTGTCCAGCATCTCAAGCACAACCATTATATTATTAATAGTAATAATTCCTGCAGCTATATTTGGAATTTGCAGTGAACAAAGTGCAGCCTCAGGAACAGAATCCAAAAGACAAAACTTATTCACGCATGCCAAGGGGATGCTTAAAAATAAATCTGGCTGGAATAGATGAATAGATGTTTTGTTGTAAATCCACAGTTACTTTGGAGAGGTCAGGGCTCAGATCAAATTCTGGGCCCAGCAAGCACCCTCTTACCTCTCAGGAGGATTTCAGGAGCCCCGTGGAGCAGTTCAATCTGCACACCTGGAGGGGGAAGGAGCCATGTACACACTTACTCATGAGCATGACAGAGTCTGCCCGCAGTAACTCTCATTCCTCTTGTTCCTGATGAAACTTGAGTAAAGGTCAGCGAGAAAACACAGAAATACCTGAGCATGTCTTAATTTCTTGTTAAAATATAATTTCAAAATGTTCTGTAATAACCAAGCCACCAGAAATATTCAATGGTACTTTTATTCAAGTTGAAAGTACCTGGTTTTCAGTTTCTGTAACCCTCTTCCTCTCCCCGGGATGGGTTTTATCGGTGCTATTTAAAAGTGAAGAATCATATCAAGAAAATAAGTTTCGGACTTGAAATTGACATCCCTGATTGTGTTTAAAAAGTAGCAATTGTGCATTAGACTGTTTAAAGACAAATACTTGGAGTAAGGCCCGCTGGGGGGTGTCCATCAGGCTCAGGACCTCATGGCTGAGACAGGGGTACGTTGAGATGTGCTGAGTTGCTTAAATGGTCCTAAATCGCATTATCACCAGGGCTGCATGTTTAATACCAGTCCTGTGAGGGCACATTCCTGAATCCGAGCCCAAAAGATAAGAGACTGGGTTTAGAGACTGCCTGTTTGCAATTTTAAATTTGAACATTGGCATCTTCTTTTTGGAAGAAGAGATTCTGTCGTGGACTTGGTCTGGTGTGTTGAAAGGGGCCATGAGTGTTTGCCTTCCGGCAAGGGGCCAGCACTGCCAGAGATGGAAACTCCGACTGCAGGACAGCCTGGAGAAAAGGAGTTGATTGCAAAAGAGAAAAACAAAATACAAATATTTATAAGTCATAATTGCATCTTAGATTTGGGTCTGGATCCAGTAGAGGCTGAGTCATCCTCACCAGCTCACCCAGGGCTGGAGCCAGGCCCCCGCTCCAGGCTCTCCCCTCTGGCAGTGTTCCGGGCATCCTGGGATAGGGAGGGACAGGGGAGTGTCCCTGTGCAGCACGGCGGGGAGAAGCTGTGGGGCTCTCCCTGCATCGGCATGCTCCCTTTTTCCCCTATGGTATGTCCGTGTGGGTGAGCAAAGCAGTACCTGGAGCTGCCCTGCACCGCCGGGTTAATTCCTCCACCCCACAGGGGACGTGAGGTTGAGGAATCCCTCCCTACACATCCCCACACCAGGCAGATAAGAGGCTAAGAATTAACACCCCCAAAAAGCCTCGGTACAAACTGGGCTGTAGACTGATGCTCCGGCAAGGAGCAAGTAGGGATGCCCCGCAAACCACACATCCCACGGGCGTGCGGGGAACTCCGGCCGCCCTCGCCTGGCCCTGGGAGGGGAGCCGAGAGGGAAAGCGTCGGCCCTGCCCGGCTTGTAGGGACTTTATCAGCAGCGGCTCCTCCCAGGGAAGGGCCCCTCGCGATGTGCTGGCCACGGGTGATGGATCGGCGCGTGCATGACTCCTTGTTCCTGGTGATTCATGGATTCGCTGGCCTTCGCCAGTGTCATGGGAAATACTTCTTTAATAACTCAAAAAGAAAGAGGGGGGGCGGGGGGGAAGAGTGGGAAACAGAAAGAAAAACCCCACCACGCGAAAACTTGTTAACTTCCCCAATTGTTTCTGAAGTGTCAGATCTCGCTGAGGGGGTCACGGCGCTTTCGGAAAACTCCGCGGAGTGGCTGCAAGGTTGGTCGGAGAGGAGGGCAGGGATGGCGGAGGAGGTGCTGGCTGTGGAAATACAGCCCACGGGTCACTGGAGCTGGCCAGCAGCCCAGCATGCCACACAGCCCAGCCGAGCGGGGGTTTAAGGAGCGGACTGCTTCACCCCGTTTGTTCCCGGAGGATAACGTGACCGGGGAACTCCTGAGTGGATCGCCACTGGGGGAGGTGGGAGTGCTGCCAGCGCCGCCGAGCTGGTCGGGCAGCCCCGACGGGCTGGGTACGAGTGTCGGGGCACCCGGCTGAGCCCTACGCTGCTCCCTGCCAGGGAAAGCTGCGTGCTTCCCACCCCTTCCCAGCGCTGGAAGGGGAAGATGCTGAGGAGCAAGGGGAGGGACGTCAGGAATTGTGTCCCCCAGTACCCACCTGCCCAAGCAGGACTCAGGGGACAGTCACCCCTCGCAGCCCTGCACGGGTGATGCTGCCAGCCGGGGACTGGGCACCCCGGGGACACCCGCAGCCCCACATTGCCTTGATTTGGAGGCCGGCACCGGAGACGTGTGGGGGTGTTAACCCAAAAACGGGGCAGATACCCCAGCGGAGCACCGATACCACTGCGTGCCCACGCTGGATCCAAAGAGCCCCCCAGTTCCCCGGGTTCCCAGGGAGGCCCAGGACGTGGTATACATTTGTCTGCTTTTCTTCAACGCTGAAGTTTTGCCTCCTTCTGACTTGAGAGAAGGGGAAACGTGGGTTGCAGCCCCCTGGGAAAAGCAAGCTGTCCCTCCTGGGGATGGAAAGGTACAGAAACTGACAAAATCGTATTTCCCCCGCTACTCGCCGTGTGTTAGAAC
>VXBX01004414.1:116697-166833 GCA_013400415.1 Scytalopus superciliaris
GGGGGGTACCCGGGGGATGCCGCGCTGGGATGCCCGCAGAGGAGCCCGTCGGGGCGGCGGTGGCGCGGACGGGTTGTGGGTCCCATCGGGGATGCCGCCACTTTGGCAAGGGGGAGGTGACGTGCCCACCCGGGCTGCGGTGGGGCAGCCGTGGGTCCGGCGGTGGGAGGTGCCCGCAGCTCGGAGCGCTGGCGGAGGGTCCCCAGGAGGATGCTCCGCGGTGTGGCTCGGGGGGGCGGGCGGGCGGCAGTGGGTCCGAGCGGGATGGATGCACATGGTCCGGTGGGTCAGCCGTGGGTCTGGCTGGGGATGTCACTGCCTGGCGGGGCAGGGCTGGGGGCGCGGGGGGTCCGGCGGGGCGGCCCCGCCCGCCCGCAACTCCCCTTTGTTGTGCTCGGGGGCTGTGGGGGACCCCCAGGAGCGCAGGGCGGGGACAGCCGGGCTGTATGTAGGCCAGGACATGAAATATTCATCGCCCCCCTGCTTTGATGTCTCGTGATCCGCTTCCCTTGTCGTGTTTGCTCACCGGTGATTCTGGGGCCAGTGTCCAGCCCTGGTGGGCTTGGCGAGCCGTGCCCCTCGCTGTGCCCCTGGCTGTGCCAGGCTGGCTCACCCTGCTGGGGGGCTGCAGAGGCCCACCTTGTCTGATTTAAGACTTTATCCAGCCGGGACGTTCCTCCATCGCAGCCTGGGCGGTCCAGCCCCCCATGTGTGGCTGCAAGCACTGGCACTGCCGCGACCCCTCTGTCCCTGGCACAGCCCCTGGTGCCATGGAAGAGTGTCGTGGCTTTTATTCTGAGCCACACTGGGGTCGGGATGGGGTTTTATCACGCTCGCTGCCCAGACAGGCTTTGCCACTCGGTGCCACTTGGGATGAGCACGGGGCAACCTGCAGGGATGGGGCCACTGCACAGAGCTGTCTGCACTGGGGGCAGGAGTGGTAGGGAGTGGCATCATGTGGTGCTGACCCTGGCATGCTCCTGTCTGGAGCTAAGCATCACCTCAGGGAGCTGCCCAGCCTCCTGAGAGACCTGCTGGAATGAGCGGGGATCTGCAGCATCTCCCTGTGTTTTGCTGGTGTACTCTTCCCCAGCCCTTCCTCACTCCAGTGGGTGCTGTGGTGTGCCGGGGCTCAGCCCTGGACTTGAGGCCAGGAGATGACTCTTGTCCTGGTCCTGGTCCCAATGCCAAAGACACTGAGCAACAGTAAAGGTTGTAGGTGACAGGGAGCAAGTTGTGCTGCCCTGTGTGTGCCATGGCCCATTCTCCTGGCTGCCCAGGAGTGATGCAAAGGAAGGAACATGATGTGGCTGCTCCCTGCACCTGGGGGGGTCCCTTGATACTGGTTCTACCCCTCTGTGGCATTAGGAGCTGGGGACAGTGGAAAATGCAGAGTCCAGGGGGTTCCTGGGGTGAGCTGCCTGTGCAGCAGGGACAGGGACAGGACAGCACATGCCCAGCAGTGCCCTGTGAAACGAAGCTGCAGGAAGGTAGCAACCAAAGTCTTGATTTTTCTTCCTGCTGCCCAGCTGATGCTCCCAGAGGAGGAGGTGTATGGCAGGAGGGAGCTGGGGGGCTTTGTTGTTTTACTGTCAGCTGAGGAGATACCCACTGGCAGCAGTGACCTGTGCAAGAACTGAGCACAACAAACCTTCTCAAGGCCCAGCTGTTGATGGTGGAAACCTCTTCATCCCTGCCAGGCTTGGAGACCCCCTCAGAACCCAGTGGCTCAACACATGCCCAGGCGCCACATGCAGCAGGTGTTGGTCAGAATGTTGTGGAGGGCTGGGAAGGCATGAGGATGTGGATGTGCAGGAGACATCAGCAATCTTGCGCTTTAAAGCAATATCCCTTTTGTTATTCCCACTGTAGGGCTGCTTCTGACACCTCTGCAGCCAGAGGGGCTGTTCCTGGCTGCCCTGTGCTAAGCCAGCTGTTCTGCACCGCCTTGGCTGGCTCCGGATCCGGCCACAGCAAAACCTTGGCATTCAGTATCTCTGAGACTCGTGTGCTGGCTCCCTGGGGAGCTGTGTCTCTGTAATCATGAGCCAGTTAATGCCTGTTTGTCAGGGAAGGTCACCTTTGCTTGGGAGATCGAGGGTCAGTTCTCACTTCCAAGCTTTGACCTGGGAGCAGCAGGGCAGAGGTTCCTCCAAACACCTCCTGTCTTTGGCAAAACAGCCTGAGACAGGGTTATTTATGGGCTGCAGCAGCAAAGGGAAGTCCAATGTTCCCTGTCTCGATCATTAGTGGCCTTGCAGTGCTCCCTATGTGATGGAGATGCCCTAATGATAGCTCTGCCCTTTAATGACTTTGTGCCAGAGTGATGGAAAATCATGGAGGTTCCGAGGGGAGCCAGAAAGGGCCATCCCAGCCCCTGGCTGGGGACAAGAGGAGGAGAGTGCTGTGATGACCATCCCATGTGGATGGAGCCTCTGCTGCAGAGACAAGAGGGTCCTTTGCTGCCTTGGTGGCACAGAGGGGGCATCAGTGATCCCGAGGTGGGGATGGCCTTTAGCAGCATGGGCAGTTCCTGCAAGGCAGCATCTTTTCACTGGACTCATCAAGGCGAGGAGGGAACAGACTGTGTGGCTCTCATGTCTCTGAAATCCTGTCTGCCTCTCCCTGCTACTGGTGTGGGATCCTGCCTGGCCTTTGAAGTGATCACAGAGCTAAACTCTTATCTAATGAGACCTGAAGGACTTGGTCCATAACCGCTCATTTAAATAACCAGCAAATGCCTGTAAGATCTTGAAAGAGAAGAGGTGGGAGCAAGCAAACAGCCTGTGCCTCCCCCTGGGTTGTCTAAAGGGGAGAACCACTGTGCATCACTGGGACAAAGTGCTGGACTCCCAGCATGGCTGAGGGAAACTGGAAGGCCTATCTGAAGTGCTATTGTTTCCTGTACTGTCTATTTTGCAGCTCGGTTTCCAACTTGTTTCTTTATCTCTTGGAACAATTTCCCATCTGAGCTCACTTCCGCAGCAACTCCACATCTCACCCCAGAGCCCGCCTGGAGATGTGTCCAGTGTGCATCCCATCAGAAACAGCCTTGTCAAACAGTGGCACATCCCCACACCGCTCCCTGTGGGGGAGAACCCTTTAATCCCATGCCTGGAGAGCAGCTGGGACCTCTGGATGGGCATAACCATCTGTGTATAGCTGTTCCGAGGACAGGAGTGCAGGTTGTTGCTGCTTCCAGTCCAAACCTCTCTTCCTGGCTGCCTGTAGCTGTGGGTGGTGCAGACCAGCTCCCCAGGGCTCATGTCTCGCTGAAGTTTCCACCCATCAGCAGAAAACACGCCATGTGTCACGGGGCTGTTTCAAAGCCCTTGGTTCCTCATCTTTTAAGTGGGCAGCAAGCTGGGAGATAGCCCTGCGTGTAACAGAATCATGGAGTGGTTTGTGTTGGAAGGGACCTTAAGTCTTATCTCGTTCCAACCCCCCCAGGTCGTCTGGTTCCAGTCCTGCCTATCGTGTGCTTAGGAGGGAAAAAAGTAATGTTTGAGCATGGCTGCATCAGGGAGGGCTGAGGTCAGTGCCCCTTGGGCACCCAGGCCCCTGACTTGGCCCCAGGTTGGCACTGGCTGCGTTGGGAACCGGTGCTGCCATGCACATGCCTGTGCACACTCGCGCTCTGAAAAGGGAGCCCTGAAACAGATTTCAGGAACAAATGTGGTTTGAACCTGGGCCAGGAACCAGGACCTGCAAATCTGCGTCTTGCGCTGACTTCGCTTCAGGCTATGGATCTGCTGGCTGCCCTCGCTGTGGAGCAGGGAGGGGTTTGGGAGGGCTGGGGGCTGGCTGGGGAGCTGGGGGGCATCAGCCGCTGGGCAGGGTGGGGCAGGTCATTGGTTTCAGTTCAGCCCTTAAAAAAATCTGCCCCAGCCCCTTGACTCCGGGTGGTCTCAGAGGAAATGTAGCATCTGAAATATCCATAGGTTGGCATGTGGGGTTGGTGGGCTTGTCTGGAGGAATGTGGGGAACAGAACTCCCCAGTCATTTAAGGCAAAAGTATAAGAAATAGGGCTTGTGCATAGAGAGCCTGCCCTCACCTCACAGGCAGGGGTCCCATGCCAGAAGGGCACCAGGATGGCTGTGGAGTCTGCAGTGGAGGATGAGTGGTTTAGTGGATCAGCACCGCTGCCGATGTGTGATGCAGGGACACTTGTGACTCAGCCTGTTCTGTGCTTCCTTCCCCACACTGCACATCTTGGAGGCTGGGCCTGACTTTCCCAGTCTGACTTTCCCAGCCCCGAGTTTCCCAATCACTCCCCGTGCTTGACCTGTTGTGGTCTCGCTGCTGTGACCATGAGGTTTCGGCTGGCCTCAAGCCCACTGTGTTGGGCCTGGGTGGCTGGATGGCTAGATGGAGGAAAACCTGAGTGTTTGCTCCATCTGGTGTGGCTGCTCCAATCCTTGCTGACTGTGTTTGGCAACCTTGGCCACCAGACACCTGGGCAATGAGGGTGAAAGTCCACTGTTGCATTGCCCTACATTGCCATGCATTGCATGGGCGAGGTTAAACAAGGCCAGCCTGTCCTGAGCCACGTGTCCCCCTTCTCATGCCATGCACTGGTTTGGGGGCAGCATGACAGGTTCAGGTCAGTGCTGAATCAAGCCTAAAAATGTCTCACCTAGGGGCACCCTTTAGAAGGAATTTGGGGTTGGAAGTGCAGCGCTGTGTCTGGGTTTTGCTGCTCCACCTTGCTTCCCCACCCAGTAAGGAGCACTGCCTGCCTCAGTTTCCCCTCAAGAAAACCTGAGAAACTGCCATCAGAGGTTGGTGAAGTTTTACATCAAGTGGGTGCTTCAGTTTCCCCCTCTCCCAGCCCCAGCTGCACACACCATGGGCAAAGCCTTCCCTTAGGCAGGGCAAATAGAATCTGATCTTCATGAAGCACAACCACCTTCCTCATCCTCAGCCAAGGCTGCAACTGCAGTGTCAGTGGGGGTTGGGTGGTACTGTCCTGGGCTTTGGATTTTCCTGGGTGGAAATATGTGCTTGCTGACTTATGTGGAAAAAAAAACTACACAAAAAGTCTGTTGGAGTCACTCCCTGCTCAGATGGACCCTTTCCTTCCCCAGTCCATCAGGCAAGTGCTGGTGGCAGCCTGCTGTGCCAGGAAAGGGATTGGGAATCCTTGGCACAGCTAGGGGGGGAGCTGCCAGTGAGCACCCTGCTGCACTGGGCAGGGAGGATGCTGTGGGATGAGGAAGAGTGCAGATGTAGCTGCAGAAGTCACTGTGACCAGGATGAGTTCATTTGAATTGAGTTCACTTGAATTTGGGAGCGTGTGGGTTGGGAAGGCTCACTGTTGATGGGATTGGTGTGTGTGGCTGGGGCCAGGCAAGGAGGGCAGCTGCAGGCACAGGTGCACAGCTGTGTGTGGATGTGTGTGCACGTGTGTGTACACACACATCTGAGCCCTTCTTGGGCTCAGATGTGGGACAGGGGTAGCCCTTGTGCCGTGGCCCCGGTGGGCTGTGCTGAAGGCACTATGAGCCACAGGTGATGGAAGGCAGAGGAGATGCCCTTCATTCCTTTGTTCCTGCATCTCTTCACCCTGTCCCTGTAGGATGAGCAGCACGAGTGAGGGTTGGAGAGATGCCATGGGAGGGTCTCTACATGCAGCTGGTCCCACATTGCTGGTCCCATCCACTCACTCGTAGCCTGTCTCTGCGCCCTACCATCGGTGCAGGGAGCGGTGCAGGGCTGGAGGTGTGCAGAGCCTGGCTCCCTGCTCCAGGAGTGACAGGGATAAAAGACACCAGCTCAGCGTTTTTCTTTGTTTTTCATCTGCTCAGGCTGTTGATAGTGAGCATCGTCTGGGGCTGTACCTCTCAGCTGGATCCTCTCTGGCAGAGCTGCTGAGCATCACGCTCACCCCGGGAGCAGCTGGGGAATCCAGCAAAGCTTTCTGGGCTTGGAAACGCTTTCCAGGTCTGGCTGATCTCTGTCTGCCCCTTCAGACCCTCCCTGGTTGCTTCCTCTGACACATCCTGAGCAATGCTTTGTTTTGATGGTGCAGAAGGGAGTGGCTGTGGAGACCAGCATCTCTGAGAGCTCTGTCACCAGTGATGTCCAGGTTCCCTGTGTGTTGGTGTCCTGAGACCAGAGCCACAGTCCCAGGCTGCTGCTGGAGCTTTTCCCAGTCCCATCCTTGCCCATGCAGGTGAAAGCAGGAGTCGAGCATGCATCCAGCCCTGTTCTTGCAGCCACATTGCAGCATGTGTGTGTTACGGCTCATGGCCCCACGATTCCCTTGGAGCACGTGGCTTGTGTTGGGCGGATGCCCTAGAGTCCAAAAAAAAAAAAACAAAAACCCCCAGAAAAATAATCTGATAATCAGCATAAATTTGCTGTGCGGGATCCTGCTTCTTTGTTTGAAACTGTTTGTGGGTCTGCAAAGTGAGAGTGTTGGAAATCAGAGCCTTGACCTCTGCTTGGCTTCTCCTTCAACCCCTCCCACTGCAGTGAACCCCAGCAACGTGGCCTGCCAAGTCCCTGTGGCTCCAGCCAGGAGCAGAGTGATGCCCATCCCCACGGGTTTGTGTTGAGGGTGCACATACCCACACAACCTCCCTGCATTTCCCCTCTTTTCCCAGTGAGTGTTTCAGTTCCTGTTCTGTATCAGGAGGATTGCTGGGAGGTTTCCCACCATGGGGGTCCTGCAGGACCCCTCTGCAGGACTGGTGGGGCTGCAGCTCTGGCCCCAGTGGAGCCCCAGGAGCTCCTCTCCTGGCTGGACTGGCTGGGCTGGTTTCTCTGAAGGTGGAAATGTTTTAGCAGTGACGCCAGCGTGGCCAGGGATGGTTGTAACTTGCTCAGATCTGGAGCTTTTTTGCTTCCTGCGTTCCTTGCCCCCTTCCTCCCCCTGCCCTGGAGATTTGCCGCCTGCCTGCCCTGCCATCCGTGCCCGGGGTGGAATGGGTGTGGCAGCCCCAGAGCCATGGCACAGGCAGGTGGCACCACCGTTTTGGCCGGATCTGAGCCACCTGTGAGTCACATCAACCTCCAGCTGCCTCCTGCCCTTTCCCCAGGAGCTGGGCATGGAGCGAGCTGGGTGCTGCCACAGCCATCCCCCGAGAGCACCCGGGGCTGGTGTTCCCTTCAGAAAGCAGAAGCAAACTCCATTTCCTGGGGCCTGAGGCTGGCTGTGCTGGGAGAGGCGCTGCAGAAATGGGGAACAGAAATCCTCCCTCCTCCTCGAGAGTCCGGCTGTGTGACCAAGTCTCCATCACCCCCTTCCTGCAGGGCCAGTCCCTCATCCTGGTGCTTTGCCTCGAGAAGGATGGGAGTGGTGTTGATGTGGTGGGCCATGGGAAGCTGGAGAATGAGGTGGCAGGTGGTGGGAGCTCACAGGTGTCAGCGTGCCCAGGGGCCAGTGTTGAAAAGGTACTTTTGGAGTGGTGCTGAGTCCCAGTGCTGAGCCAGAGGGAAAGCATTGCCCTCTGACTCCAGGCAGTCCCAGTGGCCAAGAGCTCCAGCTTGTAGTGCCACCTCAGCTAAACATCAGTGTTTCCCTGCCCAGCATTGGCTCTTACCAGCCCCACAGGCACTCCTGCCCTTGGAAGCATTTCCTTTCAGTTTCCTTCTCCTGGATTTGGCAGGAGGAGAGCCGTGCCCTCATCACCTGTCTAGGAGAAGCTGGCTTCAGGTTAACGCAGGCCAGAGGCTTTGTGTGCCTTGGAAAGTATTTGCTGGATCTGGTTGGGCAATTCCTGGCTTTGGCTGGTATCCTGGTGGGAATGCTGGAAGCACAGGCTGAGTCAGGCTGGGAGGCAGTGGTAGGCATCTCTGCTCTGACACAGAGCAGCACCAGGGTGATCAGGCTGCACAGCACCCAGCCAGCTCTGAGCATCTCCTGCCAGAGATGCAACCTCAGCTCCGGCCCCTGTTCGTGTGCTGGACCACCCTCAGGGTGAGAAAGCTCCCTTTTCTCTTCTCCAATTGTTGGATGCCCTTGCAGTGCAGAAAGGATGCACCCACATGCTGGCAGATCCTGTTGGTACCCAGATGTGCTGCAGTGCAGTGATGAGGATGTGGCAAGGTGTGGCAAATGCCACCTTCCCTTCTTTCATCCCCTGGGGGAGAAGAAGGCTTAGAACTGAGTGCTCAGCTCAGCACCAACAAGCACAGTTTGCAGCACATCCCAGTCCCTCTGGGCAGCCACTTGCATGGTTTTGGGGAGATAAGGCTTGTGGCTTTCTCCTGCCAGCCTTATGCAAGATGGTATTTGGGAGTGCCCACCACTGGGCTGCCCCTGCTCTTGGCCAGTTTTGGGGTGCTGGGAAGGTAGTGGGGACACAACCTGCAGCTGTGTTCAGCCACTGGTGTTGGTAGAGCCGCTGCCCATCACTCCAGGGAGGCAAAGTCTGCCCCTCTAGGAGCCAGCCCTATGATGGTGGGGAGAGCTTGAGCTCCCTGCATGCTCTCTTTATGCACATTTGGAGTTTCCCACTTTCTTGGACAGATGAACATCCAGAACATGTTTCTATGCTTCTTGGAGGTTTGTTTTGGTCTTTTAAACTCCCTGTTTTGACATGTCTTTTCAGAGGCATTCTGCACCACTCCTGACTGTGACTCTCCCCCATGCTTGGGGGGAGTGAATTTGGATGGTTGATCTAATTATCCTTTCCCCTTCTGTGACACACTGGCCTCTGCTAGCCTGGGCTGTGGAGCTTTAATTAAGATGGTTTTAAATTTAACGGGAGTTGACAGGGTCAGATAGGAGGGACTGGGACTTATATCTGTGGGGAGTGTGTAGCTGGGCCCCCACACAGCAGCTGTGCTGCCCTCCTCTTCCAGCCTTTCCTTCTTCTGGGAGAGCTCTCCATCAGCTGGGGGGATCCAAGGAAGGACAGAGGTGCCTTAGCTCAGGTGCCTGTCAACTGAGCAGAGTGGGGGTCCCAGACAGGCATTGGGGGCACCTGCCTGTGGCTTCTCCTGTCCCCAAATTGGAGCTGAGGTGAAGTGAGTGTCTCTGCATTGCTCCTCCTGTTTTAGGAATCAGTGCAAGTGAAAAACAAGTGTCCTTGTAGAGAAGGGCTGAAGGCACAGCCCAGACATGCCCTCGCTGCATCAGTCGGACAGGGAGTGTCTGCAGCATCACACCCCACTTTGCAGGGCTGGGGGAGCAGCTCCCACTTTTCACACTGCCTGGGACTCATTGTAATAGGGCAGGTCCCAGCCTGGCAGAGATGTGTCTGTGTTCCCCTTCTTGTACTGAGCAAAGCCTGGTGGCATGGGACGGAAACAGGAATCATTTTTTCCATGGGAGACACGGTGACTGGCTGTATTTGGGTGACAGAGGGGATGGTGGGCTGAGCCAACGCACCCCAAAGCACTGTGGGATGTGCTGCCACTCACTGGCCCCAGGCCGTGATGCTTGCCGTGGGAAAGGGCAAAACTGGGAGTATCCCCTGGGACCGAGGGGGAAACTGCTGTGTGAGCATGTCCAGAGCTGCATGTCCTACCAAAATGTGGAGAGGGAGCAGGGGGTGATGCAGGGAGGGGGTGCCACCTTAAGATGATTAAAAGACCTCCTGGATGTGGTTATAGCAACACCTGGCCCCTTTCCTTGTCTGTGCCTGGCAGTGCAATTCATCACCCCGGCACTGACCCCAGTGTCTGGGGACCACAGTGGCACTGCTGTCACCTGTGACTGTGCCACCCACACAGAGGGAACACGGGATGGGGAAGCACCCTTTGGCTCTTTGCTGCCTCCAACACAGGACCTCTGGTTTAATGGCACACCTTGCAGGTGGCTTCCATTTGCCCTGCACGGATCTGCCCCAGCTGGACCCCAGTCCTGCTGCAGTGGGGTTGGTTGTGTGCAGAGGGGATGGAGGGGTCGGATGGGTGTGGGATCTCTGCTCTCTGCCTCTCCCTGTCCCCAGTGCCTGCTGCCATGGGCTGGGTGCCGCCAGGCTGCTTTGTCTCGCTCGCCGTCCCGCACGCTTCATTTTTCAGTCTGGTGTGAGACAGTTGCCGTGATTAATCTCACCAGGACTCTGTGAGCTGGGGACACGGCTCGGCTCGGCTCCCTCCATCAGCAGGCGGGTCCTGCTGCCCCCAGCTCCTCACCCCACCTGCTCACAGTACCGCTCAGCACCCACCCAGCCCCGGAGCAGCCCCAAGGACAGAGCCTGTTTTCCCAGAGACGTCTCCCTCCCCACAGCTCGGTGTCTGGTGCTGGACCCCAGCCTGTCGCGGCATTTCCCAAGGTTTCTGCCTCTGCTATGTTTCGTCTGCTCCCAATCAGTGTCTTTTGTTGGTGTCTTTGTAAGGACGATAAGATCGCTTCCCCTCAGCGCCAGCCCGCTGTCAGCCTTGCCCATACCACAGCCATTGTATCCTTGAGAGATCCAGGCTCTGAAAAACAGCAGGACTCGCTGGGAGAGCAGCCTGGTCCCCTCGCTGTTGCCTTTGCGAGAGCATCACTGCCACGGGGAGGTGGGGCAGAGGATGGAGCCTTTCCCTGACACCCAACCTGCCAGCTAATTTCTGGGGGAGCGCGGGTGCCGGAGGCGTGGGGATGCTGGGCAATCCAGCGCCGGGGGAGGATGGGAGCGCCACCGTCTCGCGTGCCGTGATCTGATCCGAGCTGAGCTGTGCAGCCAAGTGTGCTTCATTTTTAATTGCTTTTGGAGAGGGCAGGGCGGGGTTGGCCTCTCCTTGCTGTGGCCTCTTGCCCTGGGCAGAGTGCGTGGCCGGGCTCAACCCTGGCACCCTCCCCTCCGGCTGGGGAGGAGTGGGGGGCTGGCAGGACCCTGAATGCAGAGCCAGCAGCACACAGAGATAGGTGGGGATGGCGGTGCTGGCCGGTTGCCTGAGCCTGGCCATGACTGTGCCAGCAGCGTGCTGGTGAGGATGGCAGCCCTGGTGCCAAGTGAGCAGCAGGACTGTTGCCCAGATGTGCCAGGCAGTGCCAGGCTGCTGCCACAGCAGTCACTTTCAGCCACCAAACACCCAAGCCTGGCATTGTGAAGTTGCAAGTGCATCCATCCACCTGGGGACCTTTCCTGTCCCCTCACCTGTCCCTTCCCCATCGCAGGACCTGCCCCTCACTGCCCCAGTGTGTGGCTGGCCCCAAGCTGAGGTGTATTTGGGTTTCCCTCCTGGCTTTTTTGGCCCTGTTTGTTCTAATCATGATCACCACCTCGCACTGTGTGCCTGGGAGGCTGTCACAGCGTGCCAGGGAGGTGGGGACATGAGCACCACGTGTGTACGTGGCACAGCCTTAATTTGTATTTGCTGCAGCCTGGAGTTGGGGCTGCAGCTTTCCCCCCCCCCTCCATCCTGCTGTGCAATCATTGCCAGAGAGTATTTCTTAAAGCACAAATTACAAACCATTCAACATCTTAAAGAGCTGTCAGTCAGCTCCCGCTCATTATCCTAATCAAATGCACTAAAAATAGTGACAAAACTTATTAGCAGCGGGAAGGGGAGGCCATCAAAACAAACCTACGGCGGGGCATGGCCCCTGCATGGCATCCCCTTGGATGAGGTGCGAAACCTGGGATGTTCCCATTGGATGAGGTGTTAAACCTGGGCTCCAGCTGGGACAGGAGCCTGTTGGGATGATGCTTGAGGCTGTGAAGCTGTAGGGGCTAAATCCCCTCCATTCAGGAGCCCCTCGGGGGCAGCTGAAGCCTCTGCCCAGCACTGGTTGAGCTGGGCTGGTTGGAAAGAGATTTTGCTTTTGGTAGGAGAGGAGGGAGCAGGGGCAGTTTCTGGAGGATCTGGGGGATGGAAAAGGGTGGCAGACCCAGGTGAGGGGCTGCCCTGACTCTGCAGGGCCATGTCCTTCTCTGCTTTCCACCTGAAGCTCTGCCCCAAGCCACTGTTGCTGAGAAGTGTCCCACCATCCCACAATTTTGTGACAGAAAACTGTCCTTTTAGAAAAAATTAGCTAAAATGTCCTTTTCTGGCTGAGTTAGGGCTTCAGCAGCACAAGGTGCTCCCACACCTTGTTCATGGTTCATGCCTGTAGCATCTGTCTGTGCTGTTGGGAATGGAGAAGGTGACATCCCACGGGACAACATCCCTAGCTGGTGGCCCACCCTCCCTGTCACAAGTCCTGGCTGTCCAGAGGTGGAGCAGCAGGGCTGGAAATGCTGGTGTGTCTGGAGGAGCTGGCTTTGTTTCTTTCCCAAAAAATCACTCGGTGGGCTGGGAGTGCCTGCGCTCCCCTCCCATCCTGGGGCATCGCTCGGGGCTGCTCCAGCTGCCTCCTCTCCCGTCCCCTGTGGGTCTGGTGAAGTGGAGAAGAGAATCTTCCCCTCTTCACACACGAGAGATCAGGGCGGGCGGGTGTGAGCTGCCAGCCCCTCACTGCAGGGATGGTGAGGAGGAGGATGAGGACAAGGATGAAGGCAGTGGCAGCCCTGGGCACCGCACTGTGGCGTGGGGGGCGAGGGCATCGTGGGGGCGCGGGTGTTGCTGTGAGTGCTGACATTCCATCTCTGTCTCACAGGCTGCGGCAGGAGCTGAGCTGAGTTCACCAGTGGCACCTCCCCAACCCTGCAGCGAGGCTGTAGCCAAAAGCACTGGTAAGGCATCACCGATGGGAAGGGGGAACCAAGCTGCTTCACCTCCTGGGGGGCTCAGCTCTGGGGCGCTGGGGGCTCTGGCACAGCCAGTTTGGCCCTTGCGGGTGGGCTGGGCGCAGGTGCCAAAGGCAGGACCCTCTCTCGGTGCTCTCTGCCTTGTGGCCGGCCAAGGGGCAGAGCTGAGGCCCCATCCCGGCGGTGGTTCAGGATGTGCTGCTGGCGCTGACCCCCGGAGCGGAAAGCAGGGAGTTCCTGCAGGCTGCGACGTGCCCGGGGTGCTAATCCCCGCCGCAGGAAAGCTGCTCCGCCGCCGCCGCCTCGCATCAGTCAGAGCCGAGCACCGGAATGCTGGCCCTGCTCCAGCCTGCCACACAAGCCTTGGGAGGGGGAGTGGGGAAGCCTTGCTGGAAACCGAGGCGCTGGCCGGCATGGGGAGTGATGGTGAGCCCCCCCCCATCCCAGCACTATCTGCTGTGGAAAGCATGGGAGCAGGGAAATACCCCACTGGGCACTGGACAGGCTGCCCTGGCTGGATGCTGGTGGGGCTGAGCATCCCTGCAGCCTGCTCCGTGTAGAAATGCTGTATTTATTAGACATAAATTTATTAGACATGAACACAGCACTGCTGCTGGCGGTGGGTATTTTTTTGCAGTCTGGCTGCTGTGGTGCTGTCCCACAGCTCCCAGTGGTGCTGCTGGGGTGTGCTGGGAGGCACCACACCGCGTGGTGGGTGAACCCACTTCCTTCTCTGCCCTTTGACTCTGGGGGGGTTTCATGGATGGCTCTGCTGGAAACAGGGGGGTCTCTCCCTGGTGCCTCCCGGGGACCTGAGTGCACAGCACATTCCTGCTGTCATTAATCACTCCTTTGCCAGGCTCTTGCACAACCCTGCATTCTCCCAGGGGAGTGTGCACCCTTTCCTCCCTGGCTGCCAAGGGAGATATGGGGATCACAGCATATTTCTCAGTCCCCCTCTCCTCCCTGGGGACAGGTGGAGAGCCACAGGGCTAAAGCCCTATGGTTGTGCTGGCTGAGTTTCCTGGGATTCAGAGTGGTGATGGTGCAAGGCTGCCACTGCCTCTGGGCATAGTTTGGGGTTGCCAGTCTGCATTTTGCACTAGCCAAATTGAAGCAAGGGTGTGCAGGCATTTAGGTGCAAAGCAACAGGAGAGCTTGGAGCAGAGCTCACTGCTCTGCAGTCTCTTTCCCTGAGGACCATGGGCTCATGCCTTCTCCTTCCCTCCCTGCTCCTCCTCTTCCTCTTCTTCCTCCTCTTCCATCTTTGGCTCCTGCAGCCAAAGTCCTGGCAGCTGGATTGAGCCCTGTGGAGCATCATGTCCTGGTGACCAGCACACCCAGCATAGCCCTTGCCCAGGAGGGTCAGCACTCCAGCACGGGGTGGGAGCTCTCCCTGCCCAAACCACTGCACAGGAGGGATGAACTCTTGGTCCATGGCATCCCTGGCTGGGACATGCCTGCAGGATGCACATCTTGTGCCCACAGGCTCACGGGTGTGAGCGAGGGTGAGGACCCTCCTGCTTTGGTGAAATGCCTGGGGAATCCATTCTTCCCTCTCTGTGCCTCTGCTCCTGGCTAATCTCTGGACATATTGACTATTTTGTACTCTGATTTTCTCAGCATGTGGATAAAATCCTTTGCTGACCAAGGCTGGATGTTCTTGGGGGACTCTTGTGCCCCCGAAGTGCTGCTAAATCCACTGTCCTGGCCAAGGAGTTTTCCTGCCTGAGGAAGTGCTGTTTCCAGGGGAAACTCTGAGCAGCTCTGCCCTTGCTCACGGTCGCGTGGGCAGTCACAAGCCACACGGTCACAGCCCTGCCGTGTCCCCACTTTCCTCCCTGCACTGCTGCTGCCAGCCCGGGAGTGCCAGCGGGTGCCAGAGCCCTGGGCAGAGGTGAGCAGGGGGCTGGTTAAGGATGGGGTGTTGAGGGCTTTTTCTCATTGCTTCTAAGGCCCTGCTTTCCCCTGCAATTCTGCTTTAGCATCTTCTGCACCAGGCTTTTAGAGTGCGTTTATTTATGGGAGAGATGTTCCCATTCTTGGCTGCAGGATCTGCCTCTGGATTGTTGGCAGTGACAATTTGCCAGGGCAAAGCTTATATTTGACCTTTCATTGCTTTAAGAACCCCAAAACCCAGGACAGATACACGTGGGCTGGGTCCCATGGCAGATGGAGGCATTGGTCCTTCCTCACTGCCTGCATCCATAGGAGGAAGGACAGCTCTTCTCCCCACCAGAGTGGCTGCTGGAGTCATACCCAGCAGTTTATTCCAGTTCCTAAAAAAGCAGTTTATTCCAATTCCCAAACCCTGGCAGGGTCTGATCCCACCAGCACAGGTCACATCAGGACACTGCTAGTCCTTTGTACAATGTGGGAGCTGGAAAACAGTAGATGGAAGTTGTGTCTTCTGGGAAATAAGCCCTGATCGCAGTGGGGAGGGGAGCTGGGAGGGGAGCAGAGCTTGTGCCTGGCACCCCTAAGTTTCCCCATGGCAGGAACCAGGGGCTCTGCCCCACTGACACTGGGGCTGTGCAGGCTGCTGCAGCTGCCCATGGCTCTGGCCCTGCTCGTGGGGGCTTGGCCTGAATTCTCTCCAAAGCTGGGCCAAAAAAAAACCCTGGCAAAGCCTCGCTGGTGGCTGTGTCCAGGTCCACACCCCGCAGGCAGTGGCTGCCTCCTCTGCTGCTTCCCTGCTTGTGTGTTCTTATCAGAGATACTCTCCTCCCTGGTTGTCTCCACCTCCCTTTTCCTCCTGCCATGCATGATCTAGCCTAAATATTTCTTTCCATAGCTTCAGGACACTACTGGGTATCCTGCCATCTTTGGAGACTGCAAATAATTCCCTTCCTTCATTTATATCATTACCTTGAAGGTATTTATAGAGTGTGATCTTGAGTGGAAAGGAAGGCTATATATAAACTATTTGACTATATATAAAGCCGAGATCCCTTGGTCCTTAGCTGGGAACTGCCTGAAACTGCTCCTGATTTAAACTTTTATCCCATTTGCTGCATGTTCTGGACTTCAAAGGTACATCTTCAGCACTTAAATCCCCATCCTGGGCCAGCAATGATGCAGCTCTGGGTTCTCCAAATTTCTGCTGTCACAGTAATCCAAACATGTGGATATTTGTCTGTGTCTTGTTTTCTCCTGTCCATGCCCTGGTACAGACTGTCATGCAGGAGGAAGTGTGTCTGGATGGGGCTGAGCTGCATCCCACAGCGGGTGCCTGACCCTGGAGCTGCCTCACTCTCCACCACAGGTCCAGGCTCCATGCTCAGCATCCTCATTCCACACTCCCATGGTTAAACGTGCTTCCCTCAGCTCCCAAAATGTGTCCTGGCAGCTCCACTCCTCATATTTTGCTGGCCATGCAGGAGGTGGCTCAGTGTTAAGGAGGGGTGATGCCATCCCAGGGCAAGGGCAGGATAGCCAGACTTCTCAGCAGCTGATGCTTGAACAGACTCCACAGGTTGTTTCATTTCCTGGTGGGCAGGCACCTGTCGCCCAAGCCCCGCAAGTAACGTAATAATAAATATAATAACAGCAACCTTCTTCATGTCTGTGTCTCCTCCAGCCTGGGACCATGGGGAGCAGCAAGAGCAAGCCCAAAGACCCCAGCCAGCGCCGGCGCAGCCTGGAGCCCACTGAGAACACCCACCATGGGGGTTACCCAGCCTCGCAGACCCCCAGCAAGGCGGCAGCTCCCGATGCCCACCGCACCCCCAGCCGCTCCTTCGGGACCATGGCTGCTGAATCCAAGCTCTTTGGAGGCTTCAACACCTCTGACACGGTCACCTCGCCTCAGCGTGCCGGGGCGCTGGCTGGTTCGTGTGGGCTGGGGCTTGGGGGGCCTGGGGAGGGTCTCAGTTGGGTCTTTGTGGGTTTGGGTCCAGCTTCTTGGGGTCTCCTGCTTTTGAGGGACTCTGTGCTTGGGGGGGTAGCAGATCTGTGTGCTGTCGGCCAGTGGGAGGATGGTGGGAGAGGAGGGCCCCTGGTGAGGGGTGCCCAGCACTGTTCTGCAGCAGCACCCAAGGGTGTGCCCCTCCTGAGTGCTCTGTGTCACAGGTGGAGTCACCACCTTCGTGGCCCTCTACGACTACGAGTCCCGGACAGAAACCGACTTGTCTTTCAAGAAAGGAGAGCGCCTGCAAATCGTCAACAACACGTGAGTTTCCCTGTCCCTGCAGCCAAGCCCTTACGGTGAGCTGCCATCTCTGTCCCTCCTGCAGAGCCCCCAGCCCAGCCTGGCGGGACCAGCTCTCCCAGGGATGGGGGCTCGGAGAGATGCACCAAAATGTGCATGGACACAGTGATTTCTCCAAAGACACTGATGCTAGAAGCAATAATTTGCCTGCTTCTGGGTCCTCCCAGCCCTGCTGCTGGTCACTGTGGCCTGGCAGCCTTGTCACCAAGCCACCTCCTCAGCTTGCTGGCCAGTCTGTGCCTTCCAACGTGGGGCCACGTCCCCAGTGCTCCCCTGTCCCCATCTGTGCTCAGTTCCCTCTCGCTTGCCTGGACACATTCCTCAGCTTCACAAGTGCTTTCCCCTGTGCTTGCGAGCTGCCTCTCATCTCACCTTCTCTCTTGACTCTTCTTTCTCTCCCTCCATGCTGTCATTCAGGAGAAAAGTGGATGTCAGGTGTGTATTGTACATTATTACTGTTATTAATGATCTAAAGGATCAAAGCTCATCTGCTGCCCATGTTAGAGCAGATTGGATGGAGCAGGGCTGGGAGGAGATGGTTTCCTGATGGTTTTATGGTCGGTTGTATTTGTCCTCCACAAGCAACCAGGACAGAGCAGGGAGTTCCTTCCCATGCCAGGAACTCTTCCATCCAGAGATTTGACTGTACCTGAGAGCTCTGAACCTGGCCCCTTTCCTTGTCTGTGCCTGGCTTCCCACTGCAGTTCCTTTCCAGTTGGCTCTCCACTTCCTCCTGCCCTTTTTTGCTTTTCTTTTTTCATTTGTTAATTACACTTTTATTTTTCATGAATGGCTCTGGGGACTCAAGCACTTCTTTAGGGATCTGGTTTGCTCCCCATCCTGGTCACCACAGCACACCCATCATGTGCTGTGTAGAGCAGGGCATCGTGGCCAGCTGGAAGATGCTCCTAAACATGATCCTGTATTAAATCCATGTGTGGTCTGTTCTGACATGTGGCACACATGGTATGGAGCCTGGCTGGCAGAGCCAGTGTCCCCAACCATGAAGCTGTCACAGGGTCCCAAGGGTCTGCAGCTCCTGTTCCCCTCCACTGCTGCCTTCCAACTTGGGCACCCAAAACAACTTTGCAAAGTCAAAGGGTGGAAAGATGAGGGAACATCCTGCAATGCTCAGACAGTGTTGCAAAAACATGTTTTCAATCTGATCCTTGTTCTCATTGTTCCAGTGCTGTTTATTAATGGAGATTTGTTTCGTCCGTGAAGTCCAGGATGTGCAGGGCTTCAGTGCTACAGGAAAAACCTGAATTTGGGGGTTTTGGTGCTTCTTACTTTCAGCCTCAGTGGTGTATGAGCCCCACACCTGAGTTCTGGTTTGGGCTGCTGCAAAGTGAGCTCTGCCTGTGGGGGTCCAGACCAGGCCCATATATGTGGGTTTTTTCTTTAAAACTTTTAGCAGCTCTGGTATTTCCACACTTTTGTCCCCTCTGCTGCTATTTGTCAAAGGCTCGGTCAGAGGGAAGGGCAAGGCTGGGATGGGCTCTGGAGCATTCTGGGGGGCAAAAGGGCTTCTTTTGGTGACACAGCCCTTTGGTGGAGGCTGCAGGATGTAACTGCTGACTTCCCAGTGTCTGTGTGGGTGAGATGTCCACAGGGAGAGAAGTGCTGGCGGAAGCTGGGCAGTCTGTGCAGTGCTCAGGGGATGAATCACTCTTCTCATTGAGTTTCCAGAGATGCTTGGGCAGTCTGGGAACTGCTCAGGCTGCCTCACTCTGGGGACAGCAACAGGCAGGCGTGTGATGTCCCCTTCCTCTGGACTCCCTAGTAGGGCAGTTAGTGTCCTGGGTAGGGCTGGCAGGTCCTGGACACAGCAGGAGTCCATGGCCACAGTGGCTTTTCGGAGTGGTGGCAGGTTTTGGCTGCTCTGACTTAACCAGGGTTGCTCAGAGTGAGAGAAGAAGCCTTCATGTCACTCAGCTCCCTGCTTCAGGTCAGCCTACCAATCCCCACCACTGCAGAAAGGCTCTCGTGGTCCCAATCCAGTGGGAGGAGGTCTCCTCCCAGCCAGCTGGCAGCCAGCAGGGATGTGGTGGGATATTTTGGGTAAGATTGTGCAGGGAATTGTTGAAATGCTTTGTTTTGATGATGATGATTATTATTATTTTTTTTCCCCGCTGAGATATTTTTGGAATAGTTTGTTTTTGCTGAATTCCCAGCTTGCAGCCTTGCAGCCCAAGCTGGAATAAAGCCACAAGTCAAAAGCTGGGCATTTTTCAAGATGTTTACTCTGGTACTGTGGGAAAGGAGCCCAACCAGCTTTTGGTCCCCTTCAGAGCCACCTCAGTAAAGGTGACTGGGGCAGCAGACCTAACTGGGGAGCCCCAGCTGCCTGCCATGAGATGTGCTGGGCTGGGAGAGGCTAAAATACCATCCAGGGCTCCTGTGAGGCTGGTTCAGGGACAGAGCCCAGATCTATGAGTGGGAGGAGAGGCTTGGAAGGTCCCAGCTGTCCGCTGCCCCACTAACACCATTGTGGGGAGCTGAGGGCCATGTCTGGGTTCTCCCAGCTGCTTCAAAGCATCACTGGTTTAGCTGGGAAAAGCACAAGTCAGAAGCTGCTGGTGTGTCTGGAGTGGGGATGGAGGTTTACACATCTGCAGGGTCAGGGATGGGTCTGGATGTGGTCTGATGAGCCTTGTAGTGGTGACTGAGGTTATTAGTGTTTTTCTGTAATGTGTTTGTGGAGGTTGTCCTGCCAAGTTCTTGCATCCTTACGGTGCTGTTCCCACGAATCTGCAGTTTTCCCGTAGCCTCATCTCCCTTGTGGTCAGGATGAGTTTGGTGACTCCATCTTTGATGAGAAAGAAGATGCAGGTGGTGGGAGGAAAAGCCCTGCTGTCTGCAGGAAGGGGAAGCTGCCTCCTGCCATCCTCGTGTGCTTCTCTATTTATTGTCCTTTCCAGCCCTGTCCGGAGCAGGAGCTGGCAGGGAGGAGGGCAGAGCAGTGAGGAGACTCCCTCCAGCTCCTGGGGATGTGCCTGGGACTGCTGTGCCTGGGGCTGGGGGGATGGATGGTGACTCAGCCCCAGGTTTTTGGGGACAACACGCAACACTTATGGCTGTGCAGACAGAGCTGGCCCTTGCTGGGGCTGCAGGAAGCTCACAGTCAGGTCTGCAGCCATGTGGGGTGCCTGTCCTCAGGCTGTGAGCAGGGCACCCAGGCTGGACAGATCCCACTGTATCCAGGCTGGCATCGCTGCTGGGCAGGGCTCACCCCGTGCCCCAACCTCAGCCCCTTCCTGTTGCTTTTCTGCAGCCTGTATTTAACTAACTCCCTTGGGTTTTTCTGGTGCCTTTTTTTAATTGCTGCCATCATTCTATTCCTTCTCCCTTTCCCTTCCCTGCCCTCGCCTGCTGCTCCCCACTGTCCTGCTGCTGGGACCTCCAGTGCCTTGCAACCTCCAGCCAGACCCTGTTCCCATTCACGTGGCTCCAAAGGTATTTTGGCTCACTGGGTGCCCTGTCCAATTTAAGTTAAAAGCATCCTGTGTGCAGATGGGTGGCCCCAGTAACAAGAGCTCACCCAAATGGAGCCATGGGCAGGGGCTGGCAGAAGGAGCACTCCTGGCTGGGGTCCAGCTGTGGGGGCTGCAGGGCTGTACCCCTTCCCAGCAGGGCTCTGTGCTGGCTTGTCCTCCCCTGGTGCCTGTGGGCGGGCAAGGGGCTGGCCAGGGGGGGCTTTGGCTTCACACTGAGTGTGTTTTGGTTCTCTTGCAGGGAAGGTGACTGGTGGCTGGCTCATTCCCTCACTACAGGACAGACGGGCTACATCCCCAGTAACTATGTCGCACCCTCAGACTCCATCCAGGCTGAAGAGTAATTGCCATCTTTTAGACAGTTTAAAGACAAGCGATAGCAAACGTACCCCCAGCGCTCCTCCCTGCCCCTGTCCCACTCCTGGAAGCCTCCAGGCCCTCTCGGTTTTTCCTTTTTTTGCTCTTTTCCCCTCTGAATGTGCAAACCCCACAGATGTTTTCCAGCCTTTCTTTAAGACCCACAAGTGCAGTGGTGCAGCGTGCTTGTGCGGTGGAGGGGTGAGCGGTGGCACAGCGGGGCCGTGGATGCTTTTGGTCTGGTTTTTATGGAGAGCCTGGAGAAGAGAAGGCTCCAGGGAGATCTCATTGCACCCTTCCAGGACTTAGAGGGGGGTTCATAAAAAGGAGAAAGGGTGACTTTTTATATGAGCAGAGGGGCCTGTCAGAGGACAAGGGGGAATGGTTTTAAGCTAAAAGAGGTGAGATTTAGATTAGATGATAGGAAGATATTCTTTACCTGGGGGGTGGTGAGACCCTGGCACAAGTTGCCCACAGAAGCTGTGGCTGCCCCACCCCTGGAAGTCTTCAAGGCCAAATTGGATGGGGCTTTGAACAACCTGGTCTAGTGGAAGGTATGGAAGGAAGGTTCCAACCCCTATGGCAGGGGGAACGAAGTGATCTTTAAAGTCCCTTCCAACCCAAACTGCCCTGTGTTTCTGTGATTTTACTCTTCCACATGGGCACACATCCCTGTGTGAGGATGCTGCTGGCTCTGCCTGTGCAGATCAGGCTGAGCACGGAGGTGACCATCACACGGGCAGACCAGGCAGGGGAAAAGCCAGTTGTACCTCCCAGAGCAGGAGGTGCCAGCTATGTCCCTGTCCCATCCATCAGCATGGCATCCCCCAGCAAGAACCTTCAGGGGATCCCTGAAGCCCCTCATTTGGGAAGGCTTTTGAAGTGAAAGCATTCCATGGCCTATGGAGCAGGGTTGCTCCTTGGATGATTCCTAGCCTGGGCTGTACAGGGACATGGTACACCCTGAGGCACCTGAGCCCAGAGATGCAGCCCCCCAAAAGCTGCAGTGTAGGGGCTGGGGCTGAGTCCCCTTCTTGGGCAGGCAGTGGAGGGGGTGGGCAGGTGCTGGGTGCTGAGCCACTGCCTTGCCCCTGCAGGTGGTATTTTGGGAAGATCACTCGCCGGGAGTCCGAGCGGCTGCTGCTCAACCCCGAAAACCCCCGAGGGACCTTCCTGGTCCGGGAGAGTGAGACTACAAAAGGTAAGCAGGTCTAGGGGGGGTCTGGCCTCAGAGAGACCCTCCCTAAAGGGTGTGTGGAAGCCTTGAGTCCCCTCAGTCACTCTGTGTGATCCAGGTTCCCCAGTTTAGGCACAAGGACAGGGAGAAGGAGGAAAGAGTCCCACCATAAGGACAGGAGATGATGTTTGGGGTTGCTGAGCAATGCCCCTCAGCACAGGCAGCCTCCTGGGGTCTCTCCTGCTGGTGCTGATCCCCAGGGAGCCAGTGCTGATGCACCTATCACATCCCCAGTGACATGTCTGCTGAACACACCCTTACACCACCAAGCCCACGGGCTGGGGGGATGTGGTGGCTTCTCTCCCACCAGTGCCTCCCTGAAGGGCACCCCTCAGAGAGATGGTTCAGCTCATGGCAGGGTGGGAGCTGGAGGCCTCTCCATGCCTGCAGGACCACCAGGCAGGATGCTCTTTTTTTCCTGTTTTGGTTTTTTTTTTTACCATCCCCAATTAAATGTTTTGGTTTTCCCTTGTCCCTGTAGAGTGGCAAAATCTTGAATATATGCTTCTCGGGCAGGCAGGCCAAGGGAGTGAGGAACTTTAAATCCTTCTTTCAAGTCTGATGACTCTTTATACTCATTTTACATCTCCCAAAAGTGAGAGTTGTGATCTTTGAGGTTTGACTGCCTGAGGATGCTTTTTCTTACCTGAAAATGTGGTTTAGGCTGGCTCCAAATGCACTTTAGGGAAAAGTCCCTTGATGTGCCTCTCTCTTTTTATGCCTTGAACTTACTGTTATTTATTTTATTCTGGTGGAAGCAGCTCATTCAAGCAGCAGCAGAAATCCTGCTCTCTGCTATCTGTGGCCCCAGCAACATCATGTTGCTCTCGTGTGGGCAGAGCAGAGCCAAGCTCCTGAAGTGGTATTTGTGGAGGAGGGAATTGAGCCTGCCAGCCCCCCATGAGATGCTGAGATGTTGGGTTGGTGGGTCAGGAGCTCCTCCCAGTCTGCCTCCCATCTGGTGCTCTCCCCTGCTTTGGTGTCCCCTCTCTGCCATCAGAGCTGTGTTCATCTTGGCACCCCAGGGGTTGCTCATCCTCCCAACTCACTGGGCCCCCCTGACACAGTGGGGTTTCTTCCTTGACACCAACCTTGGCAACGTTGGCCTTGCTGAGCCATGGTGGCCTCTGCGTGTCCCAGCCAAGAGCAGCATTGGCTGTGGAGGAAGTGGCAGTGGTGCTCTGTGCCACATGTTGCTGGAGAGAAGGACCTGACAGGTCTAGGGGGGCTGGAGGACAGTGCCCCTGCTTAGCACATCCCGTATGATGGCTCATGGCAAGGCTTAACAGAGCTGCTGTGCAAGCAGGGAGCAGCTGGAGGCTGTGATTTCATGTCATGGCTGTAGCTGGGGGTACGTGCCATCCCTCCCTGGTGCCAACTGGTGCAGGCAGGACCTGCTCCCCATCCTCTGCTTTGGATGAAAGCAGGAGCCTGCATGCCCAATCCTGCCTCTTCCACACCCACCCCCAGTGGGACCCCACGGAGGAGCACCTCTCTGTGGCACATCTCCCCTCACCCCCTTGGTCCTCCCCACAGGTGCCTACTGCCTCTCTGTCTCTGACTTTGACAATGCCAAGGGGCTCAATGTGAAGCACTACAAGATCCGCAAGCTGGACAGTGGCGGCTTCTACATCACCTCCCGCACCCAGTTCAACAGCCTGCAGCAGCTGGTGGCCTACTACTCCAGTGGGTAGCCGTGTGGGGTCCCCTTGGGGTCTGGGTGGCACTCTGGGTGCTGTGCCTGCCCTCTCTGCAGGCTGGGTGCTGCTGGGAGAATCCCAGAGCAGATGTGTGGGACCCTGGTGAAAAGCTACCTGGGTTTTAGGGCAGAGGGTGAGGGTTTGGGTATGGGTCCCTGAGGTGTTTGCAGGGAAGATAGGGGTTAAAGACATCATGTGCCTAAAAGCCCAAGTGTCACCTTGCTGTTGTGTTGTCCCTTCCTGTGCTAGAACACGCCGATGGTCTGTGCCACCGTCTCACCAATGTCTGCCCCACATCCAAGCCCCAGACCCAAGGCCTTGCCAAGGATGCCTGGGAAATCCCCCGGGAATCGCTGCGGCTGGAGGTGAAGCTGGGACAGGGCTGCTTTGGAGAGGTGTGGATGGGTAAGGACCATTCCCTCCCTGCTGTCCCCTCCGTGTCACCACCCGCATCCCATCCCCAGCCCTGCAGTGGGGTGGGGGAGCAGGTGAGGGACATGGCCCCCTGTCCCATACATGTGTCCTGAGCAGTGTGTCCTATGCCGCAGGGACCTGGAATGGCACCACCCGGGTGGCCATCAAGACACTGAAGCCTGGCACAATGTCCCCAGAGGCCTTCCTGCAGGAAGCCCAGGTCATGAAGAAGCTCCGACACGAGAAGCTGGTTCAGCTCTACGCTGTGGTTTCTGAGGAGCCCATTTACATTGTCACTGAGTACATGAGCAAGGGTGAGCACAGGAGAGACACTGAGGGTGCAGTCGAGGGGCTCTGCTCCTTCAGATTGCTCTGACCATGGTCTTCCTCGCAGGGAGCCTCCTGGACTTCCTCAAGGGTGAGATGGGCAAGTACCTGCGGCTGCCCCAGCTTGTGGATATGGCAGCTCAGGTGGGTTTATACATCCTCAGGTCTCCTACATACCCCTCTAAAGGCACTGGCTGCCTGAACCCCTCACTGGGCTGTTGTGGCTGTCACTGGTCAGGTAGTGGGGTGCTGTGCAGCCCTGCTTGGGTGGGTGCCATCATCTCTGCTGGGTCTCAGCCTGGAGCTGGGTTGCAGTCTGGGACCATTGTTTTGCCGATTCCTGTTGCCACTGGCTCTCACTGGTCAGCAAACCTATGTCTGCATGGGGTGGTTTGAGCAACTGGTCATTCCCACACCCTGACTGGGTCCCACTGCAGAGCTGTTGCCCTCAGTGGTGCCAGGCACTCCCCAGGGACCCTTATGTCACCCTGTCAGCCTCAATGGCCCATGTGCTGGTCCCCACAGATTGCATCCGGCATGGCCTATGTGGAGAGGATGAACTATGTCCACCGGGACCTCCGGGCAGCCAACATCCTCGTGGGGGAGAACCTGGTGTGCAAAGTGGCTGACTTTGGCCTGGCACGTCTCATTGAGGACAACGAGTACACTGCTCGTCAAGGTGTGTGTCCATCAAGGTGCCCAGGCAGGTAGCACCAGAGCAGTGGCCCCTGGTCCCCAGAGGTGTGCCTTGTGTCTGGAACCAACACGTGGCCCTGGTTGCACAGGGATCCCACGCAGCCCTGTGCACCCCCTCACCCTGCCTCTCCATCCAGGTGCAAAGTTCCCCATCAAGTGGACGGCCCCTGAAGCAGCTCTGTATGGAAGGTTTACCATCAAGTCAGACGTCTGGTCCTTTGGCATCCTCTTGACGGAGCTGACCACCAAGGGCAGAGTGCCATACCCAGGTGAGGGCTGGCACCCACCAGCAGAAGCCCTGTCACTACTGCAGTGCCCAATACCAGCTGCCCATGCCCAGTGCTTGCTGCTGGTACTCCGTGGCCTTCAGAGCCATCCTTGCAGAGTAACAAACTGAAGCAAAGTTTCCCCTGCCATTTGGGCAGGGAGGGCAGGTGCAGGGGTGAGTTGCCCCTTCCCAGATTGGATCCTGCCTAACTGGGATGAGCAGATTGGTCAGCATGCAAGGTCCCACATCCATGCAATAGCCACAAACAAGGTGACAGGCTGGCAGCAACAAGCCCTGTTGGGCTGGGGGGATCTCTCTCTCCCTGGGTCACTGGGGTTGCCCCTAAGGCACGTCCCAGCATGACACCCTTGGTGTCCCCCTGGGACAGGCACAGTGCAGGACCTGTCCCAGCTCTGATCAATGCCGTGTCTCCTCTGGCCGCACACAGGGATGGTGAACCGGGAGGTGCTGGATCAGGTGGAGCGAGGGTACCGCATGCCCTGCCCACCCGAGTGCCCAGAGTCCCTGCACGACCTCATGTGCCAGTGCTGGCGGAAGGACCCGGAGGAGCGACCCACCTTCGAGTACCTGCAGGCTTTCCTGGAGGACTACTTCACCTCGACAGAGCCCCAGTACCAGCCCGGCGAGAACCTATAGACCCGGAGTTCCTCCTGGCACCAGGGGTGCTGCTGGCCTTGCCACAGGGCGCCGAGGGCTGGCCTCCCCACTGAGGGGCTGTTTTTGTGGAGCAGCCCTGGAGTAGGACAGGGCATTATCTCCAGATGCAGCCAGGGGAGGTGCTGGTCCCCCCATTGCTCATTAAGACTTCTGGCCTGTGTGTAACGAAGCGACGCTGCCCCGCTGGCTAGAGGAGCCTGTGGGTGCTGGCAGAGCTGGCTCGGGAGGGCGAGCAGAGCATCTCCTGCCAAGAGACTTGGCTTTTGGGAGACTTTTCCCCCCTACAGCTCTGGGGTGAGCCTGGAGGAATTGGGGGACAGCATCACTCCACCTCAGACACATGGTCCCAGTCTCCTGCACCCCCTTTCTAAATCAGCACAAATTTCCCTGCCTCTTCACCCTCCCCACTGTCTCCCCCTTGGCTCCAGTTCTCCTGAGGATGCTGGCAGAGATGTTTCACCACATAATCAGAATCACAGAGTATTGAGTTGGAAGGGACCCACAAGGATCATCGAGTCCAGCTCTTACGTGAATGGCCCATGTGTGGATCAAACTCACAACCTCAGTGTTATTAGCACCATGCTCTAACCAACTGAGCTAAGCTCAGTGTCACGATGGCACAATCCCTGGCTGTTTTGAATGGGGTGATGTGCTGGGTGGTGATGCCCATGATGGCATAATCCCTGGCTGTTTTGAATGGGGTGATGTGCTGGGTGGTGATGCCAGCGTGAGATGGCAGCGGAACTCTGGTGGTCCCTCTGGCCTCACCATGACCTCAACAGCTAGTGGGTTCTGAGATCATGAAATGTGACTACTCCTGGCTCTGGTGATGGACACTGTCCCATAGGAGCACCTGGGTACATGATGAAATCTTCCAGCTGTGTCTGTTCCTCCAGGGGACACATCTCTCCTCTCCTGGGAGTGGGCACAGGGGCTGCTGGCAGAGCCCTCATCCTGCCTGTGGCCAGCCCTGCTGCCCTGCTGTGATTTCTCCCACCAGGCGCTCCAGGTCTTCCAGCCACCCCCTTGGAAAGTGCCCCTCAGTCTCCACCCCTGGCTCTGCCACCAGCTCTCCCACCAGCAGAGTCCCCTGGGCTGGCCCTGCCACCAAATCCACTGCCACTTTGGGGGTTGGGTGCATGGCCCATGTAGCTATTCCAGCTGTTGGGAGTGTTTTGAGGGAAATACTCATCTTTCACAGATGCTTTTGTCCACCTGGTACGTTTTTAGCTGGCTTCCCTCAACCCCTTGTGTCTCAGCTGTCAGGTTGCAACCCCCATGCAGAGTCCCAAGCCACATGCCACCATCCCAGAGAAGAGTCCTGGGAAGTGCTGTGCCACATTTGCATCCTCATCTCCCCTGTGCTTGCTCCCAAAGCCGTGGTGGGTGGTTATCCCTGCCCAGCTTTGCCCCACACACACCCCGTGGGGCTGATTCCTGGACTCAGGGAGACAAATCCCAGTCTCTGCCCTCTTCCACCCAGAACCTGCTTGTACATAACCCTTGAGTGGTCCCCACAATCTCCCACACGTAGACTTCACTGCATGTGTTGGTTTTCCCACTCCTGTGGCTGTACCCAGCTGGAAACCCTTCACCATGGTGGTTCACAAGGCTTTGCTCCCTCACCTCCACACTTGCTCAGAAAGACCTAGGGGGAGTCTCCAGATGCTCTCCTGGACAGCAGTGGGATGGGGGCTTGGGGAATACTGTGGGGTAGAGGTTCTGGGAGGAAGGACCCAGAAAAGGGAGCGAGTGGCTGCACAGTCCTCAGGCATTGGGGTTTCTGTGACTCCTCATCCCTTGTGGGTTGGGGTTTCCCTCTGGCACAGCCTCCTCACAGGCAGCAGACCCAACCTGCATCTCACCAGCCCCTACAATGGCACCAGTGTCCCAGGAAAGCTGGGTGGGAGCCAAGTGTGGGCAGAGGGGTGGCCAAAGCCCCACTCCCAAATCTCCACCAGAGCAGGGTTTGGGCAAACCACTGCCTCCTGCTCTCTCCCACAGGTCCCTGGCCACTTACTTGTGAACCAAGTGGTTGGTTGGTTGGTTGGTAGTTGGATTTTTAATGAGTGAAATTTTCAAAATCAGTTTCAACAGGTTTTCAGCTGTATGGAGAGATCCTGATGTCTTGAACAACAGCAACTGGATTCATGGATTTTTTTTAAAATCATGTTGAGAGTTTGAGCCTTTTCTCCCCCCACTCCCTCGCATCCTTAGGCATTTCCTGTGCCTGCATTTCTGCATTTGGGCAGGGACTCCCCAAACCTCGACGTTCTGAGCCTTCCTGTGTTTGCAGCCCTTTGGGATGGGTGGCTGCCACGTCCCCACTGGTGCTGCCAGAGACCCGCCCTGTCCCTTGGTAGCCTTTCTGAGTGGTAGCCTGTGCCATAGCTCTGCCTCAGTGACACAAAATCCCTATCCCTGGGAGACACCTCTTACAGCTGTAACCTGCAGAAGCCAGTGGTGTGGGAGGCAGTGAGACAGAAGGCAGGCACACATGTTCAGGTTTGGCTTTTGGTTGTGTGTGGCACGTGCAGGGTCTTGCGTGGGCACGGGGGGACAGGAATGGGCCTCTCCCAGCAGGTCCAGCCTCTGGCTCTTTCTGGGAAGCAGCAGGCACAAGGAGCACCCCAGGCTGGCTTAATTCCCCGTGAATTTGGATAAGCTCTGCTGGAGGAGACGTGCAGGGGACATTTCAGGGCAGGAGACAGTAAGGCAGAGCCAGAGGAGCCCCCTGCACAGGGCTGTGTGTCCACATTGTCCGTGTGTCCATCGTGTTTCTGTGCAGAGGTTTTGGTGGGACTCAGCATCTCCGGACTCACCACTGCAATGGCACAACCCAGAGGCCCCGGGGATGCAGAGCCCTCCCCTCCATCCCATTCTTGTCTGCCAGTTTATTTTTTTAAGCCAATAAACGCCAGAGGGGAGCCCTCACCTAAGGATGCTTTTTGGCTTCCTAGGCCCCATGAAATCCTACATGCCATTCTCCTCTGCTGTTATAATTTTTTTACACAGTCTTTTGTAAGATCTCCAACCGACTATGCAGAGAACATGTGGATCTGTGTCTCCCCTCACCTGCCTTTTTCGGTGTATAAGTAAAATATTTAGCTTTTTTTTTTTTTTTTTTTTAATTTTTTTTTTTGTTGTGGGATAATAATAAAACTTTGGGGAAAAAAAACAAACTGAAAAGGTCCAGCTTTGTGGGTGGTGGGGGGGCAGCGATGCTTTGAAACTCTAACATTGATGTAAATACTTTGCAATTTGATAATTAAATACAAACAGACCTCACAAAAACCAAAGTGTAGCTGGTGTATGAGAGGACTTGTTACCTCCTTAGCATCCCTGTTAGAGGAGCTGCTGGTTCCTGCAGCACGTACAGTGCCAATGGGGGGGTCCTGATGCTTCTCGTGCTTTTACTGGACGAAGCTTCTGGGATCTGGTGCCCCTTTTCAGTGCTGCTGGAGCCATTCCTGTCTCCCCAACCCCACTGCCATGAGCAGGGACACCTTTTGCTTGACCAGGTTGTTCCACATGTTACCCCAGCCGGGGGACATGGACCAATGGCCACTGCCAGCAGCAGGAATACTGGCAGGAGAAGGATCCTCTGGCTTGGATTTTCTGTCTCGAATGGCCCAGGGTAATGCAATGCAGCATGGCAAGCAAAGCCAGGAGCTTCTGGAGGTTGAAAGCCTTAAATACCAGCACCTACAGCTCCAAGGCCTCCTGCCCAGATCTGGCTCCAGCAATTCCCAAGGCTGTCATGGCCTTCAGGGCATCGCTTGGGATTCTGCATCCCTGTGGCCTGACCCTGGCTCTCCCCCCAGGAGTCCCTTTTGCTCCCGCAGGGAGGGGAGCAGGAGGTTTCCTGGCTGCTTTGGGGCAGGGGCTGCTCATGTCAGACCCCTCTCTGCTGGGGACAGCTTTGCTCTTGGGGACACTGCCCTGCCCAAGCCCAGGGACACCAGGAGTGCTCCAGTGTCAGGAGCTTTGTAAGTGGGACCTCTGGGTGCTCAGGTACCCCCACCCTCAGGGGGGCTGTGCCAGCACCCCCGGACACCTCCAGCCCTGGAAACCCAGAGCAAGTGGAAACCACAACTCTGCAAACGCTGCGTGTGCCCAAATCAAATACAATGAGAGCTGGGGTGTGAAATACAGACACAATTTATTTACAAAAGAACAGCAAAAGCAACAAATCACAAAACAACAATGGAAGAACCATTATAAAAACAACTTTTCAAACATATTTACATTATACAAAAACAACAATTGAGAAAACATATTTACATTATAAAAGACAACTGATCAAACATATTTACATTATAAAAGACAATTTATAAAACTATATTTTAAAAAACTTTGCAAACGTATTTACATTTTGAAAAACAATTCATAAAACATATTTACATTATAAAAACCAACAATTGATCAAAGATATTTAGAGGAGCAAAACAACAGTATCTAAAACATAGATACAGATGAACAACAGCTCTGTCTGGCATCTCCATCAGCCCTGCAAGAAAAGAAAGGGCATGGTCAGTGCAGTCTGGCTCTGCTGGGTATTCCCTGTGCCCCCAGCCTGGCAGACGCTGGGCAGGGAGCACTGGCCTCTGCAGTGATGGAAGTGACACAGTGACCTTGGTTTGCACGTGGATCTGGCCAAAGCCAGGACCAGCAGGCAGGAGACCTGACTGTGGCCCCCCAGCAGCAGAATCTGCTTCATCAGCAACCACATGAAGCAGGCCTGCTTTGTTTGGGTAATTAGTGGGTGTTGACTGGGATCCCTCACCGGGTGATTAAGTCATTGATATGTAGCATGGCATTGGGGAATAGCTGGCTTTTTGGGAGCGGGTTGGCTGGTGTTCCTCCTTCTTCACCCCTACCTTCCTCATCCTTACGGTCTGTAGTGGCTTTAGTGCCCCAAGTCCCCAGTCTGGCTGCTTCCCTCTATTGCGGGCTGGTAAGTAACTCAGTCTTATCACCTTAAATGTTTAATACTTTATGGGGTTTTTGTCTTTAAAATAATTAAGTGATTGAGGGATTATCTCTCACTGGCAGGTCCCTTGGTCCTCCTGCAATGTGTGGGCTGGGGTGGGCTGGTGAGGTCACCCCAGGAGGGAAGCTGAGGCCGTGGCTCCTCCAGCTCTCGGGTTTGCACCTTTGGCATTGCTGTTTGGAGGTGGGGAGGGCACATAGAGGAGGAGACGGGGGTACTGGGATAGGCCAGGATGCTGCAGTCCAGCCCAAGCCTTGGGGCAGTGCAGGGAGCTGAGGTGGTTTGTGCACTGGAGATTAGGAGGCTGGATTCAGTCCTTCCAAGCCCTACCTGTGGCACTGTTTCTTTCCTCCTCTCTGTTCCTCAGCCTCAGTGGCAGCTGAGGCATCTGAAGAGCATCAGGGCTGTCAGCAGTGCTTGCACCCCACCCTGGCCATGCTCATTGGCTGTTTTACAATGGAGTCATCCCCATCGGTGCAACCCCTTTTGACTCCCAAGTCCTTTGTAGCGGTCAGCCCTTTGAAATGGAGCGGGAAGGGGATGGCATTAGCCTGGAGGGACAGAGGCTCTCTGAGCCAGGAGCTGTGACAGGAATTACTGCCACTGATTGGACCAGTGGGGGCTCCTCCCCGGCATTCCTGGCCTGAGCTAGGCAGATGTGCCTGGGGATTACACCACATGCCTCCCCTAATGGACTTAATCTTGCTGTTTGCTCCATGCTCTTGTGCCCTGAAAGCCTGGAAGATGGTTTGGGTGTTAGGGTGGGGCTGTGGCTGCCCCCACAGCAGCTCTGATGAGTTACCGAGGCTCCTGTGCTGGGCAGTTTGTGCTGGAAATGGGTTCTAAAATGGTGAAGATGTTGACTTGAACATCCCCTTCACTTCCGCAAAGCTCAGTTGGTAGCTCTTCCCAAGAACATCAAGTCCTGCCTCTTGGTCACGTCTCCCAAGGGATAAATGCTTTGAGTGCATGAGGGCAGCCCTGAACTGCAAATCCTGAGCTGTGCTGAGGGTCTGGGGTCTCTCCCACAGCCCAGACCCAGCAGAGGGTTTCCTGGGGCAGGAGTGGGGTGGTGGTCACTAAAGGGTTGGCTCACAGCAGGGCTGTGCCCCTCTGTCAGGCTCTTGGGTGTTGCTGGCAGTGCCACCACAGCCCCTGATGCTCACCAATAGCAAGGGGTGAACAGGACGTTGCCAGTACATGTTGACTCAGAGGACACAGCCTGTCTCTGCCCTCCTATGAGATTTGCCTTTGCTTGAGGACTAGTAAAACTCTCACCAAAGGTTAATCTCCAGGCTCTGGAGGGAATGGCTAAAGTCCTTACCCAACTTCAGCTTATCTCCCATAGCTGGGAAACCACCTGGTGCCAAAGGGCAAGCAGCAGGGCTCAGTGCCACTGAGCCATGTTTGTGGCTTCCCAGGGGCTTAGCTGGACCAGCCCCAGGGTGACAGCATGAGGGGATGAGGCTGGTGGCCATGGGGAGGCCAGCGCTATTGGCAGCAGGATTGTCCCTCTGGACCTGGTTGCCTCCCTGAGCCAGTTGGTGGGCACTTCCAGCTCAAACATCTTCTCAGTGGGATCAACCTCTTTCTTCTGGCTGCTGCTGAGTTAATAGGGCCATGTTGTGGGCTTGTGTCAGGGTGAGCAGGGAATGACAGAAGGCACTAATTGTCCAGCAGGATCCCAGGAGGAGGGGCAGATGCAGGGAGGGCAGGCTGGTTCCTGCCTGCACCCTGAGTGGTGCTTGGGCAGCTCAACTGCCAAACATCACCCCCTGAGATGATGCACCAGCATGGATGTCAGGCAGATCTAAGGTTCAAAGAGCCATTCCATGGGAAGCCTTGTGGTATCTCAGCTGCTTATCCTGGGGATGCTGTCTCTCGTTGAGGAGGGCATGAGGAGTGTCTGCACCTCAGAGCTGCACTGAGTCAAAGAACAGCCTGAGACCAACTGCATCTCTGTTTCTAGGGATTGGAGCCTGGGCTATTTTTTTGTTTGTTTGTTTGGTTGGTTTTTTTTTCCCTTTACTGCAGATGCTGTGTCACTGATCTTGTTATGTGACCTAGAAAAGCAAATGATCTCTCCTTCATATGGAAAGACAAAGAAACAGCTTAAGGCTCTGGCTCCCTGTATCTAGGGAGCATCATGCAGATGGACACTGTAATTCAGCAAGGTGATGAGGCTCACTCTGTGCCAAAGTGTCAAGTGACACTTGCAGGCAGTGTCCAGGCTCAGTGGTGCCTGGCACAACACAGCGGTTGTATTCTAAATCCCACTGCTTTCCATCACTAGTGTAGCTGCCCACGGGTGCAGCCCCCACAGAGAGCCCTTGGTGCCTCCAGGATACCCAAGGACAGAGCCACCCCACTGCTGTTCTGGCAGAGAAACCCCCTGAGAGCAGGGAAAGACATCCCTGAGCATTCTTGGGTGCAGCAGGCAGCAAACGCCTGGCTGGGAGCACAGGTGCTGTGTCTGCACGGGCTCAGCCCAATTTGTGGCACACAGGCAGGGAAGCTGTGATGATGCTTCTCATAAGCCATCGGGTCTGACCTGTTCTGCAGTCACAGGCTGGTTTTTCAATCTCTTCGTAGAGGACAAGCCAGGCATTAGCATGGGATGTGAGACCTGGTTGGGTTTCTCACTCTGCCTGAGGCTTTCTGTCTGACCATGATGAAGTTGCTTTAATTTTCTATCTTTAAAATGAAGATGGTATCTCAGGGCCCTAAAGGAGGTAAGAGAGTGTGCTGGGGAGGGCTATGTGCATATCAAAGAGTGCTCTTTCTCCTCGTTTGGGGTGGGAGGTTTTAACCCCAACAGTCTGCTGAGAGCTCTCCTGCAGCCTCCCTCTTTTGAAGTGCTTTTTACTCCGAGCTGGGTCTCAGAGGAGGGAAGGCCTACAGCTGCAGCTTTTCTTGAACCCCACATACAAAGCCAGGGCTTGCTCTCATCCAAAGGCTGTCTGGCTTCGTGGCTAGGATTTATTTAAATTGCTGTAAAGTGCAACTTGGCTAGGGAGCAACAAAAACGTACTCTTAACAGAACTGACTGCATTAGCTAAGTGCACTGAAACTTAAGTCACTCAGAGAGCAGACCAGGGTTGTGCCATGGCTTGCAGTGAGTGCCCTCCCCTCTCCTTTCCATTTACTTATGCTGATGGGACAGCTACTGGGATTTCCCTCAGCCTGACAGGTGACAGAGCTCTCACATCTATTTTTGATGTGGCACACGCTTTTTTTAATCGTGTAAACACTAACATGCCCTGAACTCTTTCCAACTTGGACCTGAGTTTCAGGGCAAGGGTAGAGCAAGCCAGTTTCAGCTCCAGCAGCACAGCTCCAACACCTGGTAACACTCTCAGGTGTCCCTGGATGCTGCTGGGTCTGGCAGTTCTCCTCTCCCAGTTCTACACAGGGTCACAGTCACTGCTGGGGAAGGGCTCACTGGGTTGCAGCCAGGTCTCTGCCCCCAGCAGAGGGACAGGTTGGGGCGATGTGGTGTTGTGGGATGGGCTTACACTGTGTGGGCTCCCAGCAGCCACTTTCACTGTCGGCGCCGGGGATTAGCGGCTTCCAGGGCACAGCTCGGGGGTTTTATTTCATAAGCAGCGAGGGAAGGGGAAATCTGTCACGTAAGTGCAGACACACACGGCACGGGGTGCTTTTGATTGTGAAATGAGCCTGTTTAGGAACTGCCAGTCTGGTTCCCAGTTTGCCCACAGTCAGGTTAAACAGTCAAGGAGAAGAGTCAGTACTGGGAGCTACAGGGCAAACAGGCTCTGCCTCTTGCTGGAGACTCAGCTCCGGGGTTACTGTGCTGGGAACAGAACAATGCAGAAACACATGATTGCTGGGCTAAGGCATCCCCAATGAGCAGCCAATGCATCATGCTGGGCAGGAGGCCATAGACCAAAGTTTATAAAGCTTTATTAAACATTTTGAACAGCTGTGCAATGAACAAACAATACTCTGGAAGTTTCACAACCTCATAGCTTGAACTGCCTCAGGACAGCAACAGCCACTTCTGCTGCTCTCCAGCAGGAGACTGAAGGAAAGACAAACAGATGGCAAAGGGCAGGGAAACCTTTAAAGTTTAGTGACAAGTGTTCTGTGCCAACCTCTAAGGCTTCTCACAAACCAAACTCTGCCGCAGGCTGTAGGTCTGACCCATCACCAGCTCGGCTGCTCGACGTCCTTCTGCCAGGGAAGCTGGAGACACCAGGCGTTTTTCCAGCCTCAGCACTTCTCCAGTCAGTAGCACCAGCACCTTCCATCACTTCTGGCCCAAAACCACTATCACTGAAAATGGCTGAAGCACTTACTGCTTCAGCTCATGCCTCTACCTCGGGATCCCCTCCTGCCCCGCTCCTGGCCTTTTGGGCTAGTGCAGGTTTTGTAGGGTGAAGCTCAGAGTGGCTTCTAAAACCCCGTGTCTTGCATCACACCAGCTCCTTATCCCAACAGTCAATACCTTGGTAAACCCTGGACATCTAGGAGGAGGGGAAGAGACAGTCTCTACTGCCTGTGAGGCTTTATAAAAGCAGCAGCATAACTGAGGCTTTCAGGCTGGGATCATCTCGGAGCATACAGAGTTCAGAAAGCACTTCGGCAGTGCACACATCTCTTTGGCAGGCTGAGCAGGAGGAGATGACTCAACTGCCTCTGGCCCCAGCAGCTTTTGGCCAAGTGCATCTGAGAGCTGTTGCATTTGCCCTTGATCAGCAAGGTGGGAAGGCTGGCTCCCCACAAAGACAGACTGAGAGAATCTTGCAGCTATTCGAGCAGGATCAGTGGGCCAAGAGCCCTGAGTTAGACCACCGTGGCCTAATGCAGACAAGTGACACACAACTCCACCACTGCCCCTGGCTGGGCAGGGGCCAGTGGCTCGGGCCTCCAGCAGTTCTCAGGTGGGAGGGCTGGTGTCTGTTCCCGGTGATACGGGAAGGGAAAAAAAAAAAGACTTCTGCTTCTAAAAAAGCAGGTGGTGCTGCCAGAGTTCACACAGTAAACGAGTCGAGTTTCACAGGCAGAGTGGGAGGAATTTGCCACTCTAGTCCACGCACAGTTACAGAAAACAGGCTGTCCTTACTCCAGTCCCATACCTACCACCTCCCTCCTCCCCAGCCCCACCCCCTATTGAAAAGCCAAACAAGAGCCCTCAGCAGACTGGAAGACTATGGTTTCCTAAGTGCCCACTATGCTGGGATCGTGAGCTGACTCTGGCAACTGGGATCCTGTGCAGTGATACAAGAAGCAGTTCCCCCAGCAGCTGTAGCAGATGAGGAATAGAGCTGCCAGGAAGACCAAGGCACAAATTGTGCAAGGTTTCCGTTCCAGGAGAAAACTGAGCAGGTAGAATCCCATGAACATTGAGTGGCTGAACCATAACGCTGGGTTGAGGGGCTTGGGTATGAGCAGGACAGGTAGCAACCACTGGAGGCAGTACATTGTGGCTGGCTGGGGTCTTGTGGCAGCAGCAGTCAGATGTGCTCCAGAACAGTCTCCAGCAACTCCGCCGGCGGGCAGGCTGTCTGTAGGGAGGGTAAAATGTCAGACTGTCAGGGAAACGCAGCAAAAAAACCCAACTGACATTCTTATACAGCTTCATTTACTCCCAAGCATCACATGCTGATGTTTGAACTCCCCATACTTAATTCCAGTGTGTCTTGGAACTGGTGGAAAGTTTCCTGCTTTCCGAGCCACCCATCTGGGGACAAGATTAAGTATTGCTGGTGTAGAAGCATATCCTGCATACCTTGTTTTTCAGGCTTTTACTCAGGCTAACAATTGTGAGACCCTTTTAGCACTGTGCAGGAACAGAAAGGGAGATGGGGAAATGGAAAGGAAAACAAGCTGCCACAGCTTTCCTACACATGTATTTACCTAAGGCCATCCAAGAGTGGCCTTGAGTGACAGTACAAAGAAATGCAATTGAGAGGTAAAGTATTGGGTGCTAGAGAAGTGTTAGGGAAGCATTAGTGTAAGCAGTGTCTGGGAAATGCTCAGCACACAAACTGATTCCTCCCAGGCACAGACAATAAAGTCTTCCAGGACAGCAAAACAGTCCAGCTACAGATGTGGCTACCCAGGAAAGCCCTGGCAGTGTCCAGGCTGCAAAACAAAGGGAAGGACAGTCCCTGCTTAAGGATTTATAATCCCTGCCAAACAGCTCAAGTCAGATAAGACAAAGTATGTGAACAGATCAAAGAGGGGACGGGCTCAAAATGGCAATTTCCATAAGTGCTGTAAACACAGGATTTCCTCACTTGGATTATTATAAAACCCTGTGGCAACAGTGAGCTCTAAGGGCTTTCCTAAGCAGGGATGGAAGCACACTGTAAGTCCAGAAAACCTGCTTCTACCTTTAGCAACCACCTACACTAAGTGTGTGGTTTTGTTTTTCCTTCTGAAGCAGTACAAACATCTTCAAGAATTTCAGATAGCTTTAAAAATAACAAATGCCTTACAGGTGTGTTCACAGGTCCTGAATTGCTGGAAGGGAGCAGAAGAGTGCAGTTCAACAGTCTGGGATAACAAAAGCAGGGCAAGCTGGAAGGTACCAGTATGGTTGGGAGGGACTAACTGGAAGTTATCCTTCAATTTGTGCAGTAAAACCATGAGAAGAGGGTACTCCTACCTTATTGTCCCAAAATGAGGAAAAACCATGCAGGGGGATGTGGGAAAGAGCCTGGGAAGCATATTGTTCCCTGCTATCCTGTAGCCCTTTATGATGACAGGCAGCAACACTGAAGGAAGCAGCTGCCAGCCAGGGCACAGAAAGCCAAGCCAGAGGACAGCCCCAGCCTTGCAGAATTCCATAGCCTCATTCCCACTAAAGAGTCTGCTCAGGACAGGTCCTTGCAGCAATTCTTTTATCTGCAAATACTCAACGGATCAGTGCTCTGTCAGAAGGGTGAAGGGCTGAGCTGAGTCTGTCAGGATTACAGCTTGGGGGTGGGAAGGTTAGTAAGATGAAGGAGTGAGAAGGTAAACAAACAGCACATTCCACTGGCTCCTGTTGGCAGGGGAAGGGATTTCCTGGCAAAGGGAGAGAGAATGAGGGATTGCACAGAAAAGCCAAGAGAAAACCACACGTGGTTCTCTTCCAAAAGAACACTGAGGGTCAGACTCGTCTCACAGCTCTGCAAGCTCACTGGTACCAGCAGGCTCTGTTCAGCTGCAGAAGGACTCTGCCATCCCTGTGTGCTGAGCAACATGAACTATTTTATTTTAATGTTAGTAAGAGAATGCAGGCAAACATCTCTACCAGCACAAACAGATTATTTGGGGAAAGTATGCTGTGCTATTCTGCTCTGCTCGCCAGCAGAGAGAGGGCAGCTGGAACTCAATTAGTAAAACTAAAAGGCAGCTCAGCAGCCAAAGAGTAAAGAAGACATTATTTTATGCTGCAATAGGGATAGAGCCAAGTCAACAGGAATAAAACTCCCAGTATCAGTCCTGTTTTATGCAGTTCACTCAAATCTTTAAAGGCTAGTCTAGTCCCAAGCCTTTCCCCCAACCATACACTGGAAATAACAATTACGTATTTCATACCAAAACATGTTGTCTGCTGGCCTTTGTGAATTGCTCAGATGTTTCTGGAGTAAACATACTCTGCTGAAGCACTGCAGAACTTTTTTTCAAGGATGAATGGAAAAGATTTAACAACAAATATTTGAATAGGAACAGAATTTAATTCCATCACCAGACTTCTTAGTTCAGATTGCACTGAATGCAACAAAGTTGCAGCAAATCAATGACCTGCAGCCACCTTCATCCTCCTGAAATGTTCCCTTCTTGAAGTTTCCTGCAATCTTTTCCTCCCAAGTGCTCCAAATATTGAGCACTAAAAAGCACTGCATAAGCATCGTGTTATATTTTTGCCAGATCCAGCCCTCAGCTGCACTAGTTTGACTTCTGTGGCAGCCTGTGTCACCTTTCTTGAAGCTTTAGCTTCCAGTGCCTACAGTCAATTGCTTTGGGCTTTCTGTCTCTAGAGCAAAGAAACAGGTAAAAAAAACCTAAGACAATGCTTCTGTCAGAGTAGCACAAAGCTGGAATGAAGCTCTAGAATCTTTTTAGAACTAATGGCATAAATCCCTCCACTTAAAAAGGGTCATGTGTCACTACTGAGCCTTTAGCCCCCAAACTTTACAGTTTGAAAATAATTATAATTCATGATGCATCTACATGTCATGGTCTGGTGTCCTTGCTCCTGCAATGCTTTGCACAATAACACTCTAAACAGTGAGTTGATTTTAAGCATCTAAGCTTTACCTAAGCACTTCCTACAAGCTTCCTACAAGTTACCCATTTTTAAACATTAGTATTTCCTGCAAGAGCCAGTTACTTGCACCAACAAAGGCAACCACTCTGCAGAATAAAGAACCATTTAATACTGCTTATTTTTACTATGAAATTCCAATTCCAGTGCCCTTCAACCTGGAAGCCTCCTGGATTTCTGACAAATGCAGCTATTTGAATGGTTGCTTTTTGTATCTGTAGTCAGTTTGCTTGTATTTTCATGTGCCCCCTCACCATCCACTTGTTAAAGGCTGAGGACCCATTGCTGTATCCCACAGTTGATACTGAAGAAATTACCTCCTACTGGAGACTTTTGCAGCTTGGTCTTCCTCAAGGGGTTTTTCCACTAGTAAGATACATGCTCTTCACTAGAGATTCCTTTGTACTTCTGGCAGTGAGGCAGTTTTCTTTCCACACTACTGATCAAAGAGAAACAGTGCCTCCTGCCATCAAGCCTTTACTGGGTGCCCAGGAGAGGCAAATCCTTCTGGAAGCCACAGCAGCATTCAGTTTTGCCTGGATTCTCAAACAAGGTGAAACTTGCACATGAAAGATTCCTACCTTGTTGTCTTTGTCCCCTCCTGACGATCTAAGCCAAAGATAACCATGTCCCAGAGCAAATAACAACCTGTCACCCAACAGTTTCACAACCGCATCCTGCTTCTCCTCAACCAGTTGCTCTGGTTCTCCCCTGTCTGACTCACCTCCTTCCTCAGCCAGCCTGGTGTCCTGCTATCCCCAAGCCTGCTCCCGTGCTCCTCCTCAAGTCATGTGGCTTGGTGGCCACTCGTGTTTACCCGATGGCTCTTTTCCATGTCACCACCACCGCCTCCTCTCGCCCCTCCACAGCTCTCAGAGCCACTTGAACTCACTCCAGACGCCTCGGCAGCAGAGCTGGTGATGCTCCCGCTGCTCTTCCCGCAGTCATCGGCTCTGTCTGACCTCCACGTGCTGCCAGTCTCTTCCCTGCCAGTTCCTGCAGGCAGAGGAGCAGCCTGGGGAGGTTCCCTGTGCACCTCACTGGTAAGCAAACACCAGTACCTTTCCACATGCTTATTAATCGGTTTCCATCACGTTCCCAGCCCTTCCTTCTGTCATCTTCCTTTCCAAAACTATTCAAAACCAGCTGGTCCTACTGGCACATGTTTGTGGGGAGGATTTTGGAATTCCAGTGCGAGGGCAGTGGCACACCTTTCCCAGCCAGAAACAAACTTCAATTATGACAAGTCTAGAGTGAGTAGCACAGTGAAAGTCTGCACTGCCTTGAAATCCATCAGTCACATTCTGGAATAAAACCCTCCGAGGAGTGAGCAAAGTGTTCCTTCACATCCTACAAGCTAATTCAGCAATTAGGATGCCAAGAGGTCTTCTTACACCACAGGTTTTACACACCAGTGTGCCAATACCAAGTCTGTACCTTTCTCAAGAACGTTTTAATTCCTTAACAGTCCATTTACCCTGACAGGGGAGAATAATCAGCCAGCTTTCCCTAAGCACTTCAAAGGCAGGCTTATTCAGACCTTACTAAGGCAGCCTTCAAAGCCAGCACTGTCTGCATGGAACTTCCCCAGCAGACACTACAGAAAGAGTCACCCAGGCTGGCAGCTGAAAGGTATGCAATGAAACACTGAGTAACCTTTTTATTGGGGTGTGCTGGTGCCATTCTCCCCTTTCCCAAAAAGCTGAACTTTCTGCTTGGGAACGAAAAGACACATTGGTTAGATAAAAATCTCTCAAGTTACACAGTGCACATAAACCTAAGAGTAAGTCTCAGGTCCTTGTGCTGCTTCTTACCTATGAGACTCACCTTAATATTACTTAAATCCAAACCCTTGTCACAGCCACTAGCTGATGTGTGTGGTAGTGTTTCACTCTGCCAGCGTGTGTTCAAAACCAACCCTAACACCACACAGCACCCAAAACAGCTGCCAAAAAAACACACAACATCCGAAGCACTGGGACCAAAAGAGAAGTGAAGAGCTATCAAGTGACAAGTCTGAGTTCAGCTAAGAAAAGTAACAGCAGACCAGCTTCCTGGATGCCAACCCTCTGTCGTAAACCCAAGAACCATGACTGCTCGAACTTTCAGACCTATTTGCAGTGTCAGAGATTAACTTCTTCAGGGGCTTTTTTAAGCCTTGCTGCTATTTTTTCAATTTTTATAAAAAGCTTTATCTGCTGGTATGACTCAGCTGGAAAGGGTGAGTCTATCATTTTTGGCAAAGGCCTTACCCCAGTCTTGGATAAGTTCATGCCTTGAACACTTGGTGTAGACTCAGAAATGGTGCAATGTAATTGCAAACAGTTTCCAAAAGAGCAACAAGCCCTCGGGCTTAGGGAGTGTTTTGATTTCTTAAGCTAGAGAAACTCACTTTGTGAAGACACTGCTGAGCCACTCTTTCCATCACTTCCACAGCTGCCCTCCAAGGTTTGTTACCGATGGGGGATGGATTAGCATGTGTCCAGAGGCAGTGCCCACTCCATCTGGACTGTTCTTTCAAAGAACTTGGAATGGGCCTGGAATTTCTCAAGAATCACAGGAGCAGAAGCTTAAATCAGCCAGCTCTATGGTGGGGAGGGATGTCAACATTCACAGTTGTCATCTGAAGCATTGCTACTTTCATTTGCACTAATTTATTAATTCTCAGTGGTCCTCATTCCTGCCTTTCCCTCTTGTTGAACAGCCAGAGATCAGGAATTTCAGGCCCATTCCATGGGAAAAAAAAAAATCAGTTAAAATTTGGATTCCTCTCTAATTGTGCCTTCCAGGCTTCAGAGGTCTGAATACTGCTTGATAAAGGTCGGTTTTCTGTGTCTCAGGTAGAGAGGCAAAAATGCAGTTTGTCAAGGGGTTATCGTAACCACATATCATATTACCACACATAGGATAGAAAGACAAAAGTTACTCAGCTATGACAGTATTTGCAAGATCCACTGTTATGTTTCAGTACCATGGAAGCGTTCAGTGTGTTGTGGATTTAAGAGCCTGTCTTTCCCCTTCCCTTGCACTCGCATGTTTGGGATGTCACGAACAACGTTCCCACGGCAGAAGAGGCTGCGAGCCCACCCTGCCCCTGGCTCAGGGCACGCTGGGGGTCCCGGGGAAGGTGCCTGGCCGGGCACATTGATTATCACAGAATACCCTGAGCTAGGAGGGACCCACCGGGGCCACCCAAGCCCCGCTGCTGACTCTGCCTCTGTCAGAGCGCTGTGCTGCTCCGGGGAGACACAGGCCCGGCGCTAACGAGGCCTACCGGACCCGGAGCAGGGGGCAGAGGGGATGGCGCACACAGTGCTGCTATTCCCACGCTGCCAACCAGCTCGGGGTCGGCTCAAGCCTTTCCCGCACCGCGCCAGGCTACGAGCGGGCGGCTCTCCCGCAGCTGGGAGACCTTCCCCCTCCTGTTCTCCCCCCTTTCTCCTCCCTCCACTCCTCAGAGNCGCCTGCGCGCCGGGCGGGGAGGTGGGCAGAGCGTCGGCGGGTGGTGGCGCTCTCAGAGTGTTTGTCGAGTGGGTTTTTTTCGTTTTTTAAGGTTTTTTTTGAGGGTTTTGTAATGAGGCGGGTGAGGGCGCTGGGTCAGTTCGGCGCGGGGAGGAGGAGAGTGGTAGGAGGGCGCAGTGCGGCCCTCAGAGTCCTCATGAGGGGCTGGAAGTGCGGGCGGTGTCTCTGCGGGGAGCGGTGGCAGGAGCGGCCTGGAGTCGTGTCAGGGCAGGGTTAGCGTGGATATTGGGGAAATATTCTTCCCCCAGGGGGTGGTGGGCACTGAAGAGGCTCCCTAGGGCAGTGGGCACGGCCCCGAGGCTGGCAGAGCTCAGGGAGGGTTTGGATGATGCTCTCAGGGACAGGGTGGGATTGTTGGGGTGTCTGGGCAGGGCCAGGGGTTGGCCTGGATGATCCTTGTGGGTCCCTTCCAACTTGGAGTGTTTTACGATTATTATTTAAAGTAGTGTTTGCAGGCTCGGTTGCACCGTGTGCTTCACAGGGCCACGCAGGATGGCAGGGCTGGAGGGACCACCACGGGCCATCGGCTTGGGAATATCCAGGGAAGGAGATATTCCTCTGTGGGCAGCCTGTTTCCAGTCACCCCCACACTAAAGAAGTTCTTCCTCATGGTCAAGTGGATCTTCCAGTGTTCCAGTTCTTGCCTGCTGCCTCTCATCCCGTTCCTCGGCTCCTCCAGGAAGAGCCTGGCCCCGTTCTCCAGGCACCCTCCCTGCAGCTGCTCACACATTGATAAGGTCCTCTCTCAGCTGTCTGTCCTCCAGGCTGAACTGCCCCAGCTCCCTCAGCTTTTCCCCTCATCATCTTCACAGCCCTCCCTTGGAGCCACCTCAGGGAGCCCCATGTCTCTCCTGTACTGAGGAGCCCAAGGGGGCCATACAAGAAAGGGAGCAAAATAGTCCAGGAAAAACAAAAAACAGAGACTAAGATTTGACATTTTCATAACCATCTAAAACCCACCCAGCCACATTTGCAGAGTCACCCTTTCCCTCAGGGTTTTTCTCTTGGCTGGCCAGTGCATTTGATGGATGTGATAAGACCTGCTCCTCAATGGCCCATCAGGTGAGTATCCACCCTGGGATAGTTTCCCACTGCTCTGCCATTATTCTGGGCTGACCTCTTTAAGGGGTGTTTAAATTCCTGGGTTATGGCAGTGCATGGGAATGGCCCTAAAGCCTTTGGCTGATGATTCCCATGGCAGTCCATGACCCCAGCACTCAGGGCACTTTCTGGGTGCCACCTAACACCTTCAGCAAGCAGGGAGCTCGGCTGCTCTGGCATGTGCTGCTGGTTGCAGTCTGCAGGATTTATACTGGACCCAACCTGGAAGAACATGGGATCTCCAAGTCCTTTTGCAAACTGCAACGTGGACCCTCCTGGCTTCATCCCCCTGCCCTTCTGTGGCAGCTGTGTGCTCTCAGGTGTTGTTTGGTTGCAGTTTTAGCTTTCTATAAAGAAATTCTGTTTTGCACTTGAAGCCTGGCTGGCAGGGCTGTGGCTGGAAGCAGTGTGAGCTCCCAGCCCTGTGGTATCCTTTACAGCAAGGAACAGAGAGGAATCATCCAAAACTCGTGTATTTCAGCAGCTCTGCAGGTTGCATGGAGCCATCCAGTGGACTGGATCTGTAAGGAACTGCAGAGGAAGGGGCATCTCTGGCAGGAAAGGGAAAGGTAATCTTAGGCCAGTGGGAACAGATTGTTCTGTGCAAGAAAGGAGACAATGGGGTTTTTATGGTTTTTCTGCTCAAATTGGAAGCTTTTAAAGGACCTCTGGCTGTGCTCTGCCTTAGTTCTGGGAAATATTTCTTCTAACACTCTAATGGTTTCCCTGTACTTTGTTTAGCTCCCTATAAGCAGTTGTCTGTTCCTATCACAAAAGCCACAATCCAAGATGGAAACGATGTGTCTCTGCAAACAGCACTGCTGAAGAACAAGCAGCACCACCAGCCTCCTCCCCCTCCTGTGCGAACCACAAGATGGTAGCTTGTATTTTGTGAAATTAACTGCAGAGCACACTGGTGCTGGTGTCCCTGCATTCCCAGCCCAGGGCTGGCCACAGGGGTCTGCTGAGCCAAGGCTCCCCAAAGCTTTGGGGACACTGTGGGTGCAGGGGAGTCCCTGGGCAGACATGCAGAAACTATACTGAGGAGGATCTTGTGCTGCAGCAGAGGGGTGAGCAGGTGGACGGGTTTCCAAATGCTGCAAACAGAAGCTGGGAGCAAGAGAAGCTTCTTCCTAAGAAAGAAAATAACCCCTTGCCATGGCTGAGGGGACAGAGAAACACTGTGGCCAAGTTACCTTACAAATTGGCTCAAATGTGGTCAAGTGTGACAGAAGGGAGCTGTGAAATGTAGAGGTTGTGGAAGGGGAGATGTTAGAGCAGATGAATCCCTCACTTTGCAGCAGATCACACCCCTTCCCCTGGTCATGCCTGCTCACACAGGCAGCATGGTAGAGACTTGGCAGCTCACAGTCTTACAGGATCAACTCTGCCCTTGAGACAGACAGTAAAACCAACCAGAAGTAGCACAAATGTACAAAACGCTCAAGTTTACTTCCAGCATCATTCCCAGCATGTTACACCTCTCCCAAACAGAAGTCTTGTACTCTTCCCCAATCCCATAGCAGTGCAGTTCAGTAGTCAACGGGCTTAGAGCCATTTTCCATCTTAAGGATGGGAGCAATTTCTCAGCTTGTTGGATCCCAAAGAGGGACCTAGGCAGCAAAACGGAGCAGGCTGCTTCCAGCCAAGTGGAATCAGTGCTCTGATCCATGGCTCTCCCCATGGAGCCACACCCAGTGCTGGCTGTGCTGGGTCCCCTCAGAGCGGGGGCACCCCCCTGAATTTTCGGATGACGTTTGCCAGGCGCTTGGCCAGCCCGCCCCGGCTCGGCTCCTCCACGTGGAACGTCCTGGTGAGCAGGTTGTAGAAGGAGCCGTAGCACACAGCCACCACGGTGCAGGTGAGGCAGATGACGTTGTAGGGCATGCTGAAGTCTGGTGTTGGCAGGTTCACCAGCAGCGGCTCCGTGTACAGGCGCACAAAATAGCTGGAGCCGTCGGAGGAAGGAAACCTGGAGAGTGGAAGCAGAAAGGGGAGTGTCAGCCCGCACAGGACCACTTTGTGCTCACCAGACAGGATGACAGTGGTCACAGCCCACAGGTTGCAGTACAGCCCTGCTCCCCAGCACAAACACACTCACAGTGAGGTGAAGAGAGGGCTCTGCTCCACATCCACATCCTTCATTGCAATGACACTGGGCACCAGGGCACTGAGCACAGATGAACTGAGGAGACAAAGAACATGCCAGTGTCAGTCCTTCCAGCAATGCCATCACCTGGGAAGCAAGTCCTACACAAGACCCAGAAAGAGCTGAGAAGCTGAGGAATGTTACCCAACATAAAAGCCATGATTGGGGTCAGGTGGGTACTCTGTCCACTTCAACAAGGCCCTCTCAAACTGGATTGTGATCTTGGTGACGGAGTTGGCTGGCAGCTGGATCAGCATTTCCAAGAGGTGAGGCCGTCTCCGGTCCTGGGCTGGCTGGTAGTGGATGTAACCTAACCCCAAAGAGATGTTGTCAATGACACCAGGGAGACCTTGTGCAATCTCACATTGCCAGGACATCTCCCACGGGGTGGGTGCCCCTGTTTCCACTGTCCTGAGAGGTTTTATGGGCAAGTGAAGATGCACCCGTAGCAAAAAGCATGTGTTAAAGCTAAATCTAGCTGATCTTTACAGCTGATGACCCATAAAAGTCAAGTATTCACAAGGAAAGTTACAAATGCAAAATAAAACCCAGTCATCAGTTTTAAATTGAGCCTTCTGTGCTACAAAAATGAATTCCCTTTGGTTCAGACCCTTGTTGGATTATGAAACACCATCCATGTGCCTCTTATAAAACAGACTTAATGGTCTCATCTGCTGTGAGTACTCAACTCAAGGGCAGGAAAACATCCTATGATGTTTTATTTCACAATCCAGTTTCCCAGTGATCACTGGGGCCCAAGGGAGGGACTATAAACCCTCTCTGGAACGAGCCGCTCGTGCCAAGGGAATCGGGTGGCACGTGCTCCCAGGAGAGTTTACTCACTTGGCTTGTTTTCCTTCCCCTTGGTGATGATGGTGAGAGTGTGCACGTAGAGCCGCAGATACCAGGGCACAGTCTCCAGCAGGATCACGGGGAAGGCCCGGTAGGGGTGAGTGTTGTAGATGAGAGTGCAGATCTCCCCAGTCTGCAGCCCGTACCCACCCACGTACCGCTGGGCGTGGAGTATGGGGATTGGCATCTCTGCTGCGGGACAGAAGGGGACAGGGATGGAGGTGATTTTTAGGCCTGGAGCCCTGGCCAGTAGTGGAGATGGAGTGAAGTTTCTGCTCACTCACAGCTGTCTTGGGGCCGCTTCCACTTCAGCTGCACATTGAGGCTGCGAGATGTATTGAAGAGTGAGGGGCTCAGCAGGTCATAGACAGCATAGGTTTTCTTATCTCCCTGGACAACAGCTTCGTGTACAGATGTTGGAGGGGGTGTCACTTCCAGGAGCTCCTTTTCCTGAGAAAGCAAATGGGCCATGAAAGGAAAAGTGCAACTTGTAACCAGCAGTGCTGGGCAAAGCCCCTCCAGCTGGCCCTGAGCTTTCCCACCCATCTGAGGTGGCAACTAGTCCTCTTACTAACACCAGCAGGCTCATCCCCAGAGCCCTGATCTGAGCACGGAAACCACCTCCCGTTGTTAGCCCCAGAGGGCTCCCAGGGGCAGGAGTGGAGCTGGGGATGTTTCAGAGCCACAGGAGGGAGCAGGAGGTGCTCTCTGGTCCATGACCTTACCTTGTTCTTGGGGGAGATATCAACATAGACCTTGCTCTGCGATGCCAGAGGACACGCGTCAGTCAGTGTGCGAGAGAACATCTTGAAGAGGGACCAGTCTGTGGGAAACAAAGTCAGTGGCAGGCAGTGAACTGCTGCAGGCTGGGGGCACTCGAGCACCACACAGTGCACGACTCCCAAGCTTACCTTTCTTTCCTTGGCCACTGGAAAAGACATCAAAGACCACGGTGAGGGTCTGTCTGAGCTCCCAGGACACAGCCATGCAGGAGGCATCCTGGACAAGAAAGAGACAAGTGGCTCTGATCACACCTTCTGGAGGGGCACAACACCAGGATGGAGCTGGAACTCCCCAAGAACCCCACAGGGATGCAGGTGACACCAGAGAAGCAGGACAACAGCTGTGCTGGACACGGTGAACCCACTGCTGCAGAGCTGGGCAAACCGGTGTGCTGTCCTACAGTGTGACAAGGCAGCTTTGGATTTTGCCTTGGGATGTTCAAGGAGGGAGCTGAGCCTGGCACTTACCCTGCAGACGGGGCGGATGTGCACTGCCTGGGAGTGGTAGCTGCTGTGGAACAAGCGCTCTGCCTTCAGCAGCACAGCCAGCCCGGCCTGCAGGGAGCAAAGGAGAGGCTCAGCCTCTGCTCTGACCTCTGCTCCCACCAGGAGTGACCCAGTGAGGCAGCAGGAGTTGCTGTTACCTTTGAGCCACACGGAAGCAGCTTCTTCCAAGGCGTGAGGTTCTCTGTGCAGACAACTTCCCGGGGCAGGACGGCGTACCGCAGGAGATGGTGATCTGTCCCTGGGCAGGGGGATGGAGGGTCAACAGGCTGGTACTGCCACAGACTCTTCCACCCCACACCCACCACCCTCTCAATGTGCCCCAAATGCCAAGAGCTCCCTCAGGAACAGATCCCACTCTGTTCAGAGTGATTTGGAAAGAGCAGGGATGTACATGTAAGGATGTGTCCCAGCAGATTTTTTTTCACGAGTGCCTTAAATCCTGCAGTTCTGTCTCATAAAATACTTTTCAGAGATGCAGGCAAGGGCCTGGGAGCATCTGCCATGTACCACTTGTGGGTTTCCTCTGTTCACATGCAAGACTCGTTTATAGGGAGAGGAAATGCTTCCAGGAGGAGTTTAACAGACCCTGTTGTACCCAGACCCAGAGTCACTGCAGGACCTGCACCCAGAATCCTGGCAGTGGCACAGGGCAGAACTAAAAAGCAAGAGGCAAGACAGAGCAGAGCTGGGCTCACCATTGGCTAAACCCAGGGGTTTGAAGGATGCTGTTGGAATAACCGTGTTGGTCGAGTCAATGAAGTTGAGAGAAGCACAAAATATTCCTGAGAGGATGTTGCTCAGTTCTTTCCAGGCTTTGTCAACACTGTGTGAGAACAGACAGCAAAGATTTCTCAGCAGCTCAAATCCTTGGAACAACAAGCATTAAGCCAGTAACATTCAATGAATAGGACACCTGTAGGGAAGAGACAGGTGAGTCCCCACAGAGCTGCTGCAGCTTGAACAGGGACTGAGTGCTAAGGGAGACGGTGACAGGTATTGGCTGGGAGTGAAAGGGAGTTATGGATGAGAGGTCAAGATATAACCCCGTCCCATTAGCACAGTGAGGGGTCTGCCATCGCAGAGCCCATCAGGGAATTACTTGGTCCTTTAGCGAGCAAGGGTTCGCCCTCAGCACCACATCCTGCCCTGTGCACTGAGGGGGGATCCATTCTGAGTTTTGCCCCAGCTAATCCTGGGGTCCCAGGCTCTTTATGCCCTCAGACATTTTCCAGTCCAGGAGGCCAAACACACACCCCGCAGCCGCCTCGTGAGAGACGAGCCACAGCTCCTGGGCTCAGCGGCCACAGAGGGGCCCCGGGGGGACAGACCCGCGGCGGGGGTACCTACTCTGTGACCGAGGGCTGGAACCAGACCCAGAGCTCGGCGCCGGGGGGCGCCTGGAGGGGCGGCTGCCCCCAGAACCGGGTGCGCCAAAAGCCCTGGGTGAGGGCGAGGTGGAGCTCCCGCACGCCCAGCGCCGCCACCAGCCGGCCCAGCGCCTTCGGGAACAGCCTGTAGTGAGACACTGTGCGCCGCGTTAGTCCCGGCCCGTGACGTCACACCGCGGCCTGCCCCAGCATGACATCACCCGCCCCCCGACGCCGCCCCTGCTTTCACCATCGCACACAGCGCGCTTGCATCGCCGCCCCGAGCCCCTCCGCGTGACGTCACCGCCACGCGGCCTCCCGCAGCTCTGCCCGGGATATGACGTCCCTCGCCCGCGTGACGTCATACCCAAGGCAAACCCACAACGGGCGCGGTCCCGCCCCTGCGCGGCGCGCCAGCCAATCGCAGCGCGGTCCGCCCCCCGGGCCAGCCAATCGCAGCGCGGCCCGGCCCGGCCTACCTGCGCCCCGCGGCAGGTCCGCGTCCCAGCGCGTGCGGAACTGGAAGGTGGCGGCCACATCCCCGGTGGGCAGCGGGCTCAGCAGCAGCTCCCCCCGCAGCGCGTCCCGCCGCTCCCGTCCCGCGCCCGCCCGCGCGGGGCCCGCACAC
>VXBX01004414.1:167124-189800 GCA_013400415.1 Scytalopus superciliaris
TCCCCGACGGCTCCTTTCCGGAGGGCAGCGTCCCTCTGCGGGTGCGGAGCCATCCGGGAGCATCCCCTTCCACCGCCTGCCAGCCCCGAGCCCCCCCAGGCACTCCATTCCCATGACGCTCACACAGTTCTGGTCGTTCCCAGTGATGGTTTGAGGATACTGGTGGTTTGCTCCCGTAGGAAATAAGTGTAAAAATTATAGCAACATGTCGTCGTTTATCAGCTGCTACACCTGTTCGATTGCCCACTTACCTGCTCAGATCTAAAGTCTTCATGCAACATTAATTTGGAATCAAATCCAATTGATTCAGTGTTTCTAAGTTAAAAGCTCTTTCCCCCCCCGCCCCCGCCTCTTGCTTATTAGGGGTTTCACAGGAAACCAGAAAGGTAACAGAAGAAAACCAAACCAAACCAAACCAGGTCATATTTCTTTACACAGTGTTGTTTGTTTTTTGGTTTTTTGGGTTTTTTTTCTCCAAGCTAAGCAACTCTTTGCAGCAAGATGCTGGTAAAAGGCTTAGATGCACTTCGGAAGTGATCAGCCAAACAAGGTAAAACCATCCATCTGGACCTATTAATTACCTTATACCTAATTTGGGAAGTCCCTGTGCCAGGACCTGAAAAGACACAAAGCCAGGCCCTTATTCTCTTCTTGATCAATTTTCCATCTAATAAGTAGCTTTAGGCAGCACATGCAACATATTTATGCTGCAGTCTGAGATATGGGGCACCCCAGCTGTGTCTCGATGGGTGGGCTGAACACAACAGTGCAGTAATGTCTGAACACCCCGTGGGAAGCAGCCAGGATGAGGAACATTCCCTGCCTCCCGCTGCTTATCTCCCAGGCCCCTTCCCTCGTGGTGACCACAGTTGTGCTGATGCTGGAGCAGGGACAGTCCTTTCCTGCACTGCAGCCCCTCAGTGGCAGCGCCAGCTTTGTGCCCAGCTCCTCTTGGCCAAGCACAGCTGCCAAGTGGCTTCATGTGGATGCTCTTCCTTCACTCCTCCAGAGCAGCCTCCAGCCAGGCCTGCTGCCACCCAGCTGCGTGTGCTGGTGCTCTCCACTCATCCCATTTCTGTGGGAAATCCCCAGTATGCTCATGGCTGGTGGTTCCAGGTCACCGTCCCCCCAGCCCTGCTGGGGCTGGCTGTGTCTGTGCTGGCTCTCTCCCTCCTGCAGGTTGCTCAGCACCTGCTGCACTTACAGCCCTTCTCTGCCCAGGGCTGTGCTGTCTGCTCTCACCCTGGGCGCAGGAACCATCCCTGGGCTGTGCAACAGGAGGTTTCCTTTGCTCCTGCATGGCACCGTTAGCTTTGCTGGCTTTGCACTGCTCTCCCCCCTGCAATCCCCTCCGAACCCTCAGCCCCGGCGCTGCTTTCTCCCAATGACACACACACCCACTGCTTGGTTAGATCAGTGTTATTTCTCTGTGTGCCGTTGTTAAGTGCTTGTCTGGGCAGAACCTTTGTCAGTAGAACAGGGGCAACTGGGATCCCAAGGGATGGCTTTCTGGGAATGGTGGGCCTCTGGGATGCTGAGCGTTTTGGGGGGGTGAAGCAAAGAGTGTTAGCAGCAAAGCCTGAAGAGTTAATTTTGGGAGTTTACAATACCCCTTTCCTTCTCCTTTTGGCTGCCAGGAGAACGTGTGGAGGGAGAGGAGGGGAAACTCATCTCTCCCCTCTGGCAGGGCAGCAGTCCAGGATGGGGTTTACTGAGCACCAGCACCTTCCCTTCCTCTGGGCTGGCAAGTCTGTATGGAGGAGGCTGGGGGCAGGGCAAAGCTGGCTGCTAGCTCCTTGCCACCTCCTCTTTGGAACTGTCCTCCTGCAGGTCCTCCTCATCCGACTGCACCACGGGGGTCTCGGCCCCCTCCTCACTGGTGTCCAGGCTGTTCAGATCTGTGGAGGCAGAGGATGTGGAGGAAATGCGAGACTTGCTCTCAGCTGCATTGGGCACTTGCAGGGTGATCTCCTCTGGGCACTGGCTGGCATCTGTCCCTGGAGAAGAGATCAGTATGAGAAAAAAAAAAAAAAGGCTTCTGTTGGTTTATTGCTCCCTAGGCTTCTTGCATAGTCCCTCCAAAACTCATGTCATATTCCTCAGCAGGCTGTGCATTCCTGGCTGCTCCCCACCTCACACCCCCGGCTTGGCTCAGGGCAGTTGCTGCACATTCCTTCCCCGTTTTTGGCAGTGGAGCCTTTTCTGCCTCACATGAAACACAGCTCAGAGCCATGTTGTGTGAGGCTGTTGGCTGCAGCAGGAGAGGAGATGTTTGGCTTGACCTCACTGCAGTGTGTGAGTGGGGAGGAAGGTGCTGGCTGCCTGGGCTCTCTCTGTGGGCCCAATCCCAGATCCCTGGAGTCTGGCTGGGAGGTGGAGGGGGTCCTGCAGCCTTCCTGCTCAGCACAGTGAGCTCTGCAGCACAGTGGCTGCTCCAGGGGCACATCAGGACAAGGGAATTAGATCTATGGACTCTGGAAGGTGCCTGGACTCTCCTGTCTTCTGCAGTGTAAGGTGCTTACAGGGACCTGTATGGGCTGTGGAGATGGACACTGACGTGGAGCAGCCCAGGGTGAGATCCCTCCAACCTCACATACCCCAGCACCAAGTGTCTGCCTTTGGCTGGGTGCGGATCTGCCTGCAGGGTGGCCAGGGCTGAGGAACCAGCCAATGTGGGCACTGAGGGCAGGAAGGGCTTCCAGCCTGGCCCACAAAAGGCTCGAGACTGCACATACCTGGAAGGGATCCAACAATGCCGCTCTCCTCTGTCCCACAGCCCAGAAACACATCCACTGTGTCCTGGTCTGACAGGTCCATCATGTCCATCTGCTCCAGCACGTCCACATTCACCTCCATGGAGGAAATGCTGCCTAAAGGGGCTGCAAGAGACAGAGAGCAGGGTAAAGGTGAGTGCTAGTGCCAGGCAAAGGGCACTGTCAGCACTGTGCAGGCAGGACCCCAAGGAGGGAGACCAGCCTTGCCACAGAGAAATGAATTCCTCTTGCTGGTAAGGGACCCCCAGGATGAGGATGTTTCCTTAAAACATCCCTCTGGAAGCCCCTGCTGTCTCACTGCAGTCCTTGTCCCTGCTCCAAACTGCTGTCTGGAGGAGCCTGCTTGAAGCCAGTGACTCTGCAGGGCGCCAGCTTGGGTACCCATGTACAAGTGCCTTCAGTAAAGTGGTGTGAGTAATCCACAGCACAGCACACCCACACACAGCCTGTGTGGTCCCGTCTCGGGGCAGGACATGCATATGTCCCCACTGCCTTTAGACTGGGCATGTCCCACCAATCTTTAACCCCCTGTGTCATCATTCCCTGAAACCCCCCCAACCCCGTGCTGGTGCCTACAGCACTTACGTCTCCGATGCTCTATCTGCAGGTGAGACATTGGGAAGAAGAAATCCACGTCGTGCTGGAAAACCTCCTCAAAGAACTTCTGCCGGTCCCGTAGTTTCAGCTGCTGCTGCTGCATTTGCTCTGCATCCAGGCTCCTCTGTGCCTGCTCCATGTCGGCTGGGGAGGAAGGTGAGGAGGGTCAGGCCAGGCAGGACTGTGTGAGCCCTTCTGTCTGCCCCAGCTCGCACCGTACGGCTGTGCTGGAGGGCTGGTGATTGCCCTCTGCTCTGCTTTACCAGCACACATTGATTTAGTCACCGTGGGTAGATGTTACACACAGGAACAGCAGCGTCACCAGCACTTGCTGTGCTGGAGCCTCACTCAGATCCCGCTCCTGAGGTGCAAGGCAGCCTGGAATGGGGAGCTCATACGTTCATGACTGCTGAAGGGAATTATCAAGGGGGAAAAGGTGCTGGTGTGAGATCAGCTGCCTTTTGCACACGTTCAAGTTTCAGTTCCCTTGCTACCGAACTGAGGGCTGCCTGTGAATGCTAACGAGCAGGGGAACTCCAAGGGACAAGAACTGGCCTTAGTGCTCCAGGATTTCTGGGCTGAGGGTTGCATAAGGAATAAAAGCCACTCACAACCCTGTCACCTCTGCCCGTGCACACCCCCGCCACCACCGCCGCTATAAATACAGCTGCACCCACGCTTGCAGGCTCCCACTCACATCCGTGCTCACAGCCAGCTTGGCTTCTGCCTGCACAAACATTTTCATTCCTGTAATTCCTCGCGCAGTTCACCGCCGGTGCCTGTGTCCCAAGCTCACTGGAGGGAGTGATGGACACCCTGTTTCTGAAGGAGCTTGTTGCTGCATCCCTGGGTCTGGTAACTCCCTTTTGGGTTGGGTACCCACAACAGCAAAGAACCAGGTGGGACAGAGCGGATGTGGCTGGTGGCCCCAGCTGTTCCCAGGCTGGTGTTTGACCTCAGCCATTCCACATTTCCTCTCTAGTGCTGTTGGCCCAGCCAGCACAAGGAAAATGTGATTAGTGGAGCAGGCAGTGCAGTAACCAAGGAAACCAAACAAACATCCTCTGCTCTGCCTGAGCACGACCCAAACCCTCTGCTCCCCGAGGCTGGGGAGCAGCACCCCCACCCTGTCTGGCAGGAGCAGGGGCGAGGACAGCAGGGGGGCTGACTGTCAGCAGCATGGAGCAGCACAGGACCCAAATGGGAGAGAGGTGTTGAGCCTGGTGAGACGTTCTGGAGATTAATGTCACATCTTCCTGAGAGCCCTTTAAGGGTTTCTCTGCCCTCCGTTTCTGGGGCATCCCTCAGTGAAAACCCATCATCTGCAGGTGCCTGGCCCCGCGGGCTGGGCTGTGCTGGCAGCAGAGCGTGGGGATGCACTGTGACTCAGGGCCAGTCACCATCCGCTTTCTGGAAGAGGCTCTGGTCCTCTTCTGGCTGCTCAGCGTCTTCCTGTGCTGCCTGGGGCAGCACTCCCTGCTGCCTGAAGGAATCTTTGCCCTTGGTATGTCTGACCACAGCACTGGTGCCGAGGCTCGGTGTGCTGTGCAGCACCCAGGATAACAGCTATGGTGCTGGTGGAGCTTTCCTCGCAGGAAAGCTGCCTCCCTGTGCAGCTGCAGTGCCGCTGGGGCACAGCAAAAAGCTCCAGTGGAGCCGAGGACAAGGAAGGGTGATCAAGGCACCGATTATGGAGCTGACTCCCTTCATCAGCTGGAGCCAGCCCTGTCCTGGCCGTCCCAGGCAGAGCTGTGTTCCCAAGCCCAGCTGTGCTGAATCCATGGCGAGCTGCCGCAGTTCACCACACTGAGGAGAGCCCGTCGGGCTCCAGCCCTACAGAGGCTGGGCTCTGAGCAGAGAGGCTGTGCTGGCCCCCGGATTTGGGGTGACAGACCAGTTCTCCGTGGGACATCTTGCCAAAGGGAGCCCAGTGTGGAGGTAAGGAGGAGTCTCTAAACTCTCCTGCAGTGCGAATACAAAATAAACCAAAATGCTATCGGGTGCTGTCTCAAGTGCCTTAAGTGTGTGCTGCTGATGTTCTCGCTGCCCGTGTCTCCCAGCATGTGACCGATACTCTCAGCAAAGGTGCTTGGGGAGCGTGAGGACGGCTGCTGGTGGCAGCATTCCTGTGGGCGCCGGAGTTTCTCTTGAGGCAGAAATTAGCAGGGCCTGTTTATGAACTTGTTTTCGAGCTCTTGCCGGAGAGCTGGGCACGAGCACTGAGATCCCATTATGTAAGGAATGCCGGCAGCGGGAGACAGCAGCTGGGGCCGTGCTTGGCCCTGCCTGACCCGTGACCGCGGTGGGAGCCGGGGATGGAGCCTTCCCCCCTCCGGGGGCTCTTCCTGGCCCAGGGGGAGCGAACAGTCCTGCCAGTGTCGCTGCCCCTCATCAGCCCTTGCCGGGAAATAAAGGAGCGCGGCATTCCCTGCCGCGGCCCGTCCCCATGTGACGGCCGGTCACACTCCGCGGCTGCCAGCCGTGGGATTGTCTCATCCCGCTGGCATGTTCCCACCGCGGGACACGTTCGCGCACACAATGCGGCCCCTGTGCACCGTGGGGGATCTGTCGGTACCTGCTGGTGGCCTGGCTTTTATTACTATTGTCATGGTTATTACTACAGCCCGCTCAGCCAAGGGGGCCGGAGGCTGATCAGCATTCAGAGCCAGGCTCTGCCCCGCTGGCTGAACCGAGCGCCCTGCTGCCTTCGGATCCGTCCGGCTCTCACGGCTCGACAGCCAGCGCATCTTGGAGAGGAACCGGGGCCAAACGCTGCTGCAGAGTTTGGATGGGCAGGGCAGGATCCCCACCGGGAGGTTCCGGTGGGCTGTGGGCGAGGATGATGCCCCCACCGGTCCCTCCGCCCTGCCAGGGCACATCAAGGGTGGGCTCAGGGCTACGCTGCGGTGGGGAAAGGTGTGGGAGGGCTGGCTGAAGAGCAAAGCTCTGCGACCTCTCCCATCCCCACCCTCGTCAAAGTGGGCTGGGAGAGGAGCAACTCCCGGGGTGAGGTCAGCACGGGGCAAAGGCCAGACAGAGCTGGAAGGTGCTGGGAGCACCAGCTCAGGGTGTACTCTGACCCAGCATCTGGGCTGGGAGTGGAGCACGTTTCAATCATCTGGCTGTGTTTCCACTGGGAGTGGGTGTGCTTTCCATTCCTCCTTGGCCCACGGGATCCTCCCTCTGTGCTGGTGGATAGGAAAGGTGTATTTGGGGTGGGAGAAAGCTTGCTAGTGGAGGCACAAGGCCAAGAGAGGATGGGGATGGCCTTTTCTTGAGGCCACAGTTCTGCAATACCTTGCAGAAATTTCAAAGGATTTAAAGGTCCTGAAAAATAATCTGGGCTGTGAAAGGGACAGCAGGTGCTGGGAGCTGAGAAGAGTTTAAGTGTGTGTATGGGGGGGTGTCACTCCAAACATGGGCCAGTTCCCTGGTGAATAAAAGAGATGGAGTAGAGTGGCTTTCCCCCTTCTCCCTGACCTTTCCTGGAGCTCAAATCTCTGACTCTGCTTCTCCAGAGAAGCCCAGAAAGTCCCACTGCTGCCCAGCTTGCCAGAGTGTGCCTTGCCCTCCTGATCCCTACATGCAGGACTGTGAGGAGATGAGTGGAAGATGATGCAGCTCCTCAGCTGCATCTTCTGGGAGGCTCTGCAGAGATGGCCTTTCCCTATCACCCTACCCCAGCACAACCCTGTGGGACAAGGATAATTCCCAAGGGCTTTCAGCTTCTTCAGCCTTGAGAGAAGTGGCTGGTGTGGAGAGCTGGGAATGCCCCAGAACCACTCAGGGTCAGGCCATGCAGAGACAGGATGCTGGATGCACTGGCTGCTTGAGCGTTAATTCCCTGCACGGTTCTCGATCGGCACGTCTGACCTCGTGTTGCAGCACAGCAAAAAATAACCGTGGCCCTGGTGAGAGGAAATGCACCAGGCGAGTGCGAGGGAGGCAGTGGTTTTGGCAGAGCTGCTTGCTGGGAAAAGTGGGAAGGGGGGGAACTAGAGAGGGAGGGCATGGCACCTCGTAACCCCTGTGTGTGCCGCGGTTCCATCGCCTGCACTCCTTCAAGCGATCTCCAAATCCCCTGCGCCTCAGCACTAAAAATATCCCTCCCTGCCGCCCGGAGCTCCTTCCCCGGCAGAGGCTGTGTCATAAGACCCTGCTATTTGCGGGACGCTGCTTCCTTTCATGCGAGAGAAGTGTGAGGACGGGGCAGCGAGGCGGGCAGCGCGGTGCCCGAGGCACGGCGGGCATGACCCTGGCATTGTCCCTGGCTGGCTGCCCCGACCCCCCGGCTACCGCTCGCCCCGCCGCTCGCTGGCGGCTTTGCTCTGCTCAGCATCCTCAAACCCCTCAGCCCCGCGGGTGCGGGGGGATCCACTCCTCCCGGGAGACCCGTGACTCCGAGGGGTGCCGATGCCACTCCGCAACAGGTCGCCGAGCTCAGCCCCTTCCCAGGAAGGTGTCCCCCAAATCCCCCCGTTCCCCGAGCATCCCCATGCCAGACACGGCGCTCCCCGGGCAAGCCCCCGGTTAGAGCCGGCGGGGAGCGGGGCCGGCAGCAGGTTGGTGCAGCGGCGGCTCGGGGGNCGGGGCGGGACCGCCGCGCCCATCACCGCGGCATCGCCGCCGCCGCCCCCTCCCTGCCTGCTGCCCCGCCGCTCGCCGGAGTCCCCCGCGGGTCCTGCGGCGGGGGATGGGGGTCTCCGGGCCTCGGGTAGAATCGGAGGGTCCCCGTGCGCGGTCCCTGACACCCCCCACCCCGTGGAGAGCGAGGTCCCCCGGGTGCGGTACCCGGTCCGCACGGGGGGTCTGCACGTTCCCCGGGACCCATGGAGAGTCCCCGTGCGGGGTCCCTGGCCGCCAGGGAGGGTCGCTGCAGAGGGTCCCCCCCGCCACAGGGACCCCAGGTACCCGCAGGGTCGGGCTGCAGGTGCCCTGGTCTGGCAGGAGCTGTGCCACGCGTGGCAGGAGGCTGGTAGGGGGAAGGCGTGGGAGAGGCGGGGGCTCTGCCTGGACAGGGAGCGCAGTTACTATTCGTGCTTGCTTTTCCTGTGCTTTTCTTTACTTTTCTTGTCTAAATGCCCAGCTCACACATTCATGCGGGAGAGGGGACAGCGCGCTGCATGGGTGGGCCAGGGGCTCCCTCCCCAGCTCACTCCTGGCCTTGTGAGACCTTCATCCCCAGCAGACCCCACTCTGGAGTGTTTTCTCCCACGTTCAGCCCTGCACATCAGGGCTGCTCCTTGGCAGAGTAGCAGACTTGGCCGCCCGCCTCCTTCCTGTGTCTCAGCAGGGTGAGTCAGTGCCTCGCCGTGCCCAGCGCCAGTCCTGCCCACAGCCTGGTCACTGCCAAGCCGGGACAGAGGGGGCATCCACTCTGCCCTTTTACTCTAGCTGGAAGGGAGTTTCCAGTGTCTGTGGCGTGTCCCGCCTGTCCCGTTCTCAGTGTGTTCCTCTCACTGTCTGCATAACAAAAGATAACTCGGTATTGTTTGTGTCCCAGCTTTATTTTGGCTACGGTTGCTTTGCTGTCCCCCTCCACGCCCCCTGGGACCTCCTGCTGCCAAAAACCGGCTTTGTGCTGGGGACCCGGAGCCTTCACCCTGTGCACTTGCCCGTAGCTGCCTGACTTCCAGCTCACACGGTGGTTTTGCCCACGTAAAGGTTTATCCCTACCCATAAGCAGCCTCAGATCTGCGTGATGTTTCCACCACAGCATGGGATGCCAGCACTGTGGCTTGGGGAGGAGAGCAGGCTGGTGTAGTGGGGATTTACGGTCTCTGAGGAGCTGCAGGAGCAAATCCCTGCTGGGTACCTGCCAGCAATGGCTTGCTCGTAACTCCCTGTGCCCTCCGGGCAGCACCAGCCATTCGCCACCGTCCCTGCTGCCCCCTGCCCTGCCTGGCCAGCAGGGAGGCGAGGGGGCAGGGCCGGGGAATTAGCTCAGGTCTCTGCTATGTGACACGTCTGTGTCGATTGGCACCGGTTACTACTGCGAGGCGTGGAGACTGTCTGTGCGCACACGAGTTTCCGGAGCACCCCGAGCTCCCCAGGGCTCGCTGCATCCCGAATCCCCGCGGCGGGGACAGCACATGAGGGTGCTGCCCGTGCAGAGTGACACGTTCCCGTGCCCGTCACTGCTGTGGCCCCCCAGCCCTGTCTTGCTGGGAGGGCGTTGGAAAAGCAGTGATATCATCGGCACGGAGCCTGACTCATCCTGGCTTTTCAGCACAAGCCGTGCCGCTCAGCGGGGCACACATTTTATTCCAATTAAACCATTGCAGGCAAGCCAGCTCCACATAATGATTTTTTTTCCTCATAAGCAAAGCTCGACTGCCCCCGGCCAAAAGGTGAGAAGGGACAGAGGTGACGCTGGAGTCACTGGAGAGTCTCCACTTCTGGTAGGGAGCCCTAAGAATAAGCCTTGCCAGATACCTACAGGGTCTGTCTTGGCTGCCACAGCATCCCCGCCTCCCTTGTGCCTCCAGTGCAGGCTCACACAGCACTGTCTCGTGTCAACAACCCTCGCCCTAACCACAAGTGCCCAGGTCCTTGGGTCACAAGCCGAAATTACACCTCTTCACGACACAAAACACAGCTCCTGTCAACATCCCCAGGGGAACCAGCATTAAAGAGCACCTGTCGCCGGAAGAAAATGTAAGGTGACTTGTTCCTCCTGACCTTCCCACTCAGGTTTTTCCCGTCTATTAGAGGTTTGGGAGGTGAGTCAGGGAACTGTGGGGTGAAAATGGAGCTGGAGAGGAATTGGCTGCTAAGGGAAAGGCAAACCAGTTCCAGGCACAGGTGAATCATTTGCTGGTGAAAATAGATCTTATTCTTTAGGAGGCGTGCGTGGATGGGGCTGGGAGTGAGCTGCAGCTTGACTCCATCAGTAAATTGTGGAGTCAAGAGAAAAACAAAAGGCAAGGCAAGGCAAGGCTGCTTTCCCAGTAAACGAGGCAATACATCTCAAGGAAGCAGCCTGCAGCCCGCAGCAGGCAAGGCTCCAGCAACCCGTGGTCCTGTGGCTCCCTTAAATGGGGCGATTTTAGCCCGGGACAGCAGAGAGACAGAAAAGCCATAAACACCCTTGAAGGAATTTGGCTGCTGAGAAACAAGCATGTCCTCATAAAGAGGCGAGGTGGATGGAGCCTGGATAGGGTTCACAGCACTCTATGCCAGGAGCCAGCCAGTGCCTTGGCCATGCCCTGTCCCAGGGGAAGGATCCGAGTCCCAGTGCCAACAGTCCCTGCTGGGGGAGGATCCTGCCAAGCCCTGGGATGTCATGTCTCCACATCCTCGAGCTCCAACCCATGCAGACATCCCTGTTTGCCAGGTGGTAACACCCCTGGGATAACATTTAAGAAGGAAAGAAAAAAGTTATTGCACAGATGTAATTGTAGCAGAGTTGAGGATATGTGAGAGGAACAACTGTGCAGACACAGAGGTCAGTGAAGAAGGGGTGCTCCAGGCACTGGAGTTGAGATTTCCTTGCAGCCCATGGAGGAGCCCATGCCAGAGCAGAGGGGTGCCTGAAAGAAGGCTGTGAATCTCTGGGAAGCCCATGCTGGAGGAGGCTCCTGACAGGGACCTGTGGAGAGAGGAGCCCACACTGGAGCAGGTTTTCCTCGTAGTACTTGTGGCCCTGTGGGGGACCCACTCTGGAGCAGGCTGTTCTCGAAGGACTGCACTCTGTGGAAAAGTGACACATGTTGGAGCAGTTTGTGATGAACTGTGGCCCGTGGGATGGACTAATAACTGGGGCAGCATTGCTGTGGTTTCCATTTGCTCTGGGTTCCTGGGGCTGGAGGTGTCTGGGGGTGCTGGCACAGAGGGGTGGGAGTACCTGAGCACAGAGGGATTCCACTTACAAAGCTCCTGACGCTGGGCACTCCTGATGTTCATGGGCTGGGGCAGAGCAGTGTCCCCAAGAGCAAAGCTGTCACCAGCAGAGGGGGGTCTGACATGAGCAGCCCCTGCAGCGCTGCCCCCAAAGCAGCCAGGAAACCTCCTGCTCCCCTTCCTGGGGGGAGAGCCAGGGTCAGGCCACAGGGATGTAAAATCCCAAATGATGCCCTGAAGGCTGTGACAGCCTTGGGAATTGCTGGAGCCAGATCTGAGCAGAAGGCTTTGGAGCTGTAGGTGCTGATATTTAAGGCTCTGAATCTCCAAGGTCTCCTGGCTTTGCTTCCCACCCTGCATTGCATCACCCTCTGCCGGTCCTGCTGTGGGCAGTGGGCACTGCCCCATGTTCCCCTCTTGGGGTGACACGTGGAGTGGACAGTGCAGGCTGTGGCGGAGAGGGGGCGGGGGGCTTTGGAGTGAGGGTGCTGGTGCCTAGAGGTGAGTGCAGGGTGTGGGGAGCTGTGGGTGCTGGCAGAGAATCCCAAGGGGGATGCGATGCTGGGAGGTGCGGGGCTGCGGGATCCCGGGGCTGCGGGATGCAGCACATAGGGATGCCCCCGGGCGCTCGTTAGCCTCGGCCCAGCCTCCTCCTTAATTAGCCGCGGCCGAAGCCACTCATTAGCGGCGACCGGGGCCGGGCGCCCTCCCCGCGGAGGCGGGAGGGGAAGGGAAGGGAAGGGAAGGCAGCGCTGCCGCCCCCGGGGGTGCGGGCAGAGGCACCGGCAGCGGGGCTGGAGCCCCAGCCCGAGCCCGGGCAGGAGGAGCCGGCGGCGGGATGGGGCAGCGAAGGGGACCAGCCGTGCTGCTCCTCGCCCTGGGTGAGGGGGTGTCTGGGCTGTCCGGGCTGGGGGTAATGGGCTGCGATGCTGGGTCCCTTCCCTCCCTCTCTCTCTTTCCCTCCTTCTTCTCTCCCTCCGTCCCGGACCGTCCGCGGCAGGTCCCGCTGCCGGGTCCCGGTGCCGGGATTGCAGCCCAGACCGGGCTCGGGTCCTCCCTGTGCCCACCGGGCTCTCGGGGGGGGTCGGGGCTGTCCTCAGCGAAGGGGCCGCTCGCCGGGGCGAGGCACCCCGGGGCAGAGGTGGGCTGCATCCCCCAAGGTGCCGGGGCTCACTTCGCCCCCCGGTGCTGGCAGGGCACCTGGCCGGGCTGCTGGCAGCGGGACCCGTCTGTGCCGGTGCTTACCGGGGCCTCTCGGACTGCGTCCTCAAGCTGGGGGACAGCATGGCCAGGTACGAGGAGGAAGAGGGCATCGAGCTGCAGGGGCTGAGCCAAGTCTGCAGGTGAGTGTGGTGTGTGGCCAGCGTGGCTTTTGGCATTGCTCTTGTGTGAAGTCTTCTCCTGCCCTCACGGGTCCCGTTATGCCTACACACCTCACTTCAGTTTCAGATACACCGAGTGAGCTCCATCCATCCATCCATCCATCCATCCATCCATCCATCCATCCATCCATCCATCTCCTTGTCTCCCACTGGAGTTTTTACCCCTGACCAAGGAGCTCCAGCCCCCAGGACTTGGCCAGCCAGCCCCTGCACACCCACAGCTGGGACAAACAAGGCTGGTGGGACCTGACCCGCTCTGCAGCCCAGGAAAGTCTCCCCTGGACCCCGGGTTTCAGGCAGGGATGTGCAGGTGGCTGCTCTGTCCCAGAGCCCAGTGCTGCCAGGAGCAGCCTGCACCCAGCCCCAGGGGGGTCCTGCTTCCCGTAGAAAGCCTCCTCCCTCCCTGCCAAGACCCTCCATCCTTCAGGCTTGGATTTGCCCCAGCCCTGGTTTTCCTGAGTTTGTAGCGATGCCCCGAGATGATGGTGTTGGGAGGACGTTAACTTGAGCAGAACTGAAGAAGAGCTGGGTAATGAGGGGTGATGTCAGGTAGGTTTGGGGAAAGTTCTGCTTAAAAAGCAGAACCAGCAAGGTGAAAGTTTTGCATAGATGGAGGCAGCTCTGTCCCAGCAGTGAGCTGTGGGGAGTGAATAGGAGTTACAAGGAAATGTAGACAGCAATGAAAAGAAAATCCACGTGCCTGCAGGTGGTGGAAACCTGGCAGGGCAAGGCAGAAGGCTGAGTGCCCTGGGGTCAGGTTTTCCGAGCTGCTGGAAACCACCCCTCGGGCTGTGACCTGCTCTGAATTCCCCCTTCTCTGGGAGACAGCCTGGCTTAGGATGAACAGCCTCTTTGGGACGTGCCTAAGGCTCAGATGGAATGGGACCTTCCCTGGTTTTGACAGCAACTCATACTTTTTGGTTTTCTTAAATAAGGCTTCTTGGTATGAAAGCACACCTGAGCAGGCAGCCCAGCCCATTTTGCCTTTGACTGCTGGAGGAGCGAGTCCTTTGCTGAAGCTCATGTGAAATGTGTAAACTGAGGTTTTCTTACAGCTCTGGGGCACAAACCATTGCAGAACAGGTCCTGGGATTTGCCTTGCTCTGCACCTTTGGGGACATGCCAGCTTCTTCTCCTGGTCCTAATGCTCTGCTAGCCAGGCTTGCTATGCCTGGAGGAGCAAGCTGATAATGTCCCTGCTTCCTGTCAGGTACTTCTGAATTATTTGCCTTTGACCCTCAGCCTTATCCATCCCTGTTTGCATTCCTGGTGCCGTGGCCCCCTCTTCAGGACTGTGTGTGAGGGATGGACACGGAATCAGGAGCTGCTGTGGGGGCTGCTGGTGTCTCAGCTCTGTGTGTGGTGCTGCCCTAGAGCAGCAACTCACTTGCCAACAGCCTGCCTGAGCAGATGGGGGCTGTGAAGGGTGAAATATGGGGAATTGCCATCCTGGCTGAAAGGAGATCCAGGCAGGAGCTGCCATCCCCCTTCACCTTCCTCCAACCTTCTTTTGCCTGAAGACATGGGCCGGGTTTAACTCTCACCTGGCAGAGCTGCCTGCTGCTGCAGCTCGGGAGCGAGCACTGGAGGTTGCCTGGGTTGGCACCAGCTTTTCTCATTATCTGGGGATATTTATTCTGCCACAGTGACTCGGTTTAATGAACTCTCTCACAGCTGGTGTTCTGATGTAACCCCTGGTAAGAAAACTAAATAAGCAGAATGTTCATGTTTGCCTGTGTGCACAAGGCATCATCTCCAGCACAGGGCACCCAGACAACACTGAGCTCTCTCCTTCCAGTGCACAGAGTCCCTGCTCATCCAGCTGGACTGCAACCCCTTCCCAAGGGGTGGAACATGTGCCTGGTGTCCTGGCAGACACAAAGAAGGTGATAGAGCAATTGCTCCTCTCTTCTAGGCAGTCCCCAGCTTGCAGGGGGCTGGAGTGGTGCCTATATGGGACAGGACAGCAGAGCCAAGGTGCAGGTGAGGGCAGGGGGTGGCTGGGGGTGCAGGTCACTTGGTGCTGGGGCCTGGCAGAGCCTGGGAAGCCAACTGGAACTCAGGAGGTGCTGCCTGGGCTGCTCCCTGCCCTGCCCCACTGTCAGGGCATGCACTGCTTTGAAGATTTACCTTTCAGGTATAAGAATCTCTCTTTGAAAGAAGTCATGGGGGAAGGTTAGTGCCAAGTGTGTCACAGAGCATTATCTGTCCCATGGGTAAGTTTTTGTTGTGGAGAGGAACCACTTCCAGAGGTTGCTGTGGCATTTGCTAAGACTTGGGCTCCTGCTATTTCATTTCCTGAGTCCATACCTACAGAACAGAGACCTTGACTGTGAATTCAGCTGTGTTGGGACTTAGACATGCTTGGGAGGGCACAGGACTTGCCTGGCTGCAGGTGCTTTCCCTGTTGTAGAAGCAGCACCTACAGCAGCCTTTGGGGAGTCTGGTACAGAGTCTGGTCCTCCCATACCCAGCAGTCAGAAAAAAAGAAACAGGAGGGGTACCTGGTCTGGTCCTCCCCCACACCAGATGTGGGAGACATGGTCCAGCCTTGTACCTGCTGTCCTCGTCCCCAGAGAGCTGGAGCACATCCCTCCCTGCTCAGCCTGGCACCTGTGGGCAGGGAGTTCCCTGGAAACTGCTCAAAACCAGCATCTTCAGAGCCATCATGCTGCTTCACCAAAGGTAAGGAAGGTGCTTAGGGAAGGGATAAAGCCTTGCCAGGCTGGATACTGCTCTGGATAAATGCAGCAAGGGGTCATCCCAGATGGCACTGACCCCAGTGTGCTGGGATGGGTGGACTGGTGCCCTGTGCCCCTGCTGGGACAGTCTTCTCTGAGGCTGTGGTTTTCAGCCCTGTTTCTGCTGGGGCTTTTTCCTGCCTGGCTGTAGTCTGGAAGAGACAATAAAATCCAAGTTGCTGTCCACAGGGGAGGCAGCCAAGGGGGTTTTCAGCAAGCAGCTCCCAGTTTATTCCTGCAGGACTGCGGGTTATCCTTTCCTGTCTTGTTGTTTTCCTCTCAAAAGCCTCTGTACACTGAACATCTTCTACTCACACAGGCAATACCCAGCAGATAAATAGAGATGATTCTAATGAGAACACAGTGAATAATTCCTCCTGCCCCTGCCCATACCCCAGTTAAGACTACGACAGTCTGTGGGAGCTGTTGTCCTTCTCCGTGCTTAGTGCTTGTGTTTGCCCTTGACTCCACTTGAAGAAAGCTTGGAGAAAGCAATGAATGAGATGCACTGGGCCTTTGTTTGCAGCCTGGCTGAGATACTCAGGGTGCTTGGTGCTGAAGGGAAACATTTGTTGATGGAAAATAACGGATTTTATTGACTTCCAGAGAAAGGAAAAACAAAAAAAAAAGATTAAATAATTTCAGTGTTTTGAGGTTTGGAAGTTTTGCCAAGACGGTCTGGCAAATGATGGAGGGGATGAATAGTCTGGGCAATTTGCACAAAACAACAGGGGTAGTCGCTGCTCAGAGGGCAGGCTCTGCCTGGCATCCAGCACTGTGGGAATGCAAAGGGACTGATGGTGTGGTGTCTCCCCTGGCTGCAGGTACTGGGATGAATTCCACAACTGTGCCCTGGCAGCACTCTGGGAGTGCCAGAAGGAAGCGGCGGCCGTCTGGGAGATGCTGAGAAGGGAGTCTCGAAAAAACAGATTTCAAGGCAGCTTGTTTGACCTCTGCAGCCCCAGCATGGCCCAAAGCTTTGCCTGGACCCACGTTCCCAACGTTTCCATCCTCAGTATCCCCCTCATTGTCACCTGGGTGAACTTATAAACTGCAGCTCTGTACCACAGTGAAGGTGGCAGCATGTGCTGTGTGGAGTTCAGAAACACTCAGCTCCATCCTGAGCCTGCGGGACATGGAAGAGCTTGGCAGCATCTCCTGGGCATTGCTGTTTCTCTGTAATTTGGAATAATGCTTGTCCACTTCTGCTTCAAGACACAGGCACGGATCTGGCTGGCTGGAGAATTTGGGAGCTTGTAGACACAGGACAGAGGATTTGGGGGAATATTATAGATTTTGGAAAAATGGTGAATGCTGAACTCTTTTGCACTCTTCTATGGCTACAGGAAGGAAACCTGTTTACTTTGCTGACTCCTTGCACCAGATCAACTCTCCAGGTTTTGTATTTGGGCATTGAAAACAAGATGGGCATTTTTACCACTGTTCTGTGAAGTGCAGAAGATCGTGTCTGTCCTGAGAGAGGCAGAAGGAAGACCCTACTGGACTGGCCTTTCTTCTTTAAGGACATGGTGAAACCCCTGCTGAAGAATAATCACAGTTGCATGATTTCTCTTGCACACATCTGGATTCCTGAGTAACTCCTGTGTTATGTGTAAAACCCTTTTCTAAGGACATAGAGGGCAAAAATACTTCTAGGAAGGGAGAATGTCAAGCTAGCAGGACAAAAGGGATTTATAGCCTTTCCCCAAGGTACCCTTAAGCAGTTCTGTGGGTACAAGTGTGTAATTCCAGAGCATTAAAGTGTTGTAGAGCCTACACCATGCTAGAAGTTGTTTGTCCTGGCTTTTGCTTGATTTTTGTGGCTCAGAGCATTGTTACTTTTGCATCTTCAGTACAAGCATGGAAGTATTTGCAACAGAGGGGTGTTTGCAAGTGATCTCTGAGCATGTTAGAGAAACACAACAGTATTATTAGGCAGTCTGTGTTTTAAGGAGGCTGATGGAGCTCTGTGCCCTCCTGGCTGCAGAGGGCCATGGGAGCTGTAACTCATGGGGTATGTGCTCCAGTGTGAGCAGGGGATCTGGGGCCCAGCCAGCTCCACAGATCCCACTGGATGCATTCCAGGCAGTGGGCAAGCTTCAACACCAAAGGATCTTTTTGCCAGCAGTGATGTTGCGTTGTGCTGCTCTCCTTTGGCATTCATGTGTTCTTCCTATAAGGCACAAAGCCTTAGGGTGAGTAGTGAAGAAAGGGTAAACCAGAGCACAGCAAAACCTGGAGTGAACCCCTCAGATGCTTAATTTTTTTTTCTTCCACTCCAACAGCAGTGTTTGTTGTTTGCTCCTGTTCCCCCTCCTCTGTTATCTCTTGTCCTGCCTGTGGCTTGTAGCTAGGGAAAGCTGAAGTGGGTGGGCACCATGTACAACCAAGGCTGGAGTATTTTGGATCCAAATCCTGTACTTGCTCTTTGTTTAGAACAGCAGTTTAATGCCTTTAGAAAAACAAATAAGCACAGTCCCCCAATATCCCACAACCTTTACCTTCTCTTTGAATTTGGCATTCCTCGCTGTTAAAACTTTCTCATTTAAAACAGTTTTGAGGAAAGGGAAGGTAAAATTCTCAGATCTCCAAGTCTTCTTTTAGCAAAACCATGGATGCAAATAGCTGGCTGACACTGCCACTGTCTTTGGGAAGAGCAGGTGTTGGGACATATCTTCCCTGGAAGCAAGTACCTCAACTACTGCACATAAAAACAACCCCAAATATTCATTAAGTAACAAAGACCATCTGTCACTGTTCTAGTACGGAGCAGCAAATTTTTTTTTAAAGCCAAAGGTGCTTCTAAATCTGACTAAGAGCATGTGAGAGAAAATTAGGTCTCACAGTATGGGAGTGATGAGTTTCCTCAATCAATATTTCATTTTTAGCAGAACTTCCTCCATGACTAGAACAATTACAGTAGAATTCCTTTCTTTAAAAAAGAGTAGTGCACGGATTCAGTTGTCCTAGGCAGTCAGCAGCCTTCCAGAAAGCATTTCTGACCCCACAGCACGCTTCATGCTGATTGCAGTGCAGCTCGTGGGATGTCCTGCAGCCTCAGTGCTAAATCCACATCTGTCAAGGATTCTTCTTGTGGCCTTGCTCTGAGTTTCTCCAGATACAAAGCTGTACCCAGATTTCACCCCACAGAGAGGCTGCTGAAGCAGTTACAGGATAGCTTGTGTATTCAAAAAGAAACGGGTTAAGTGTTCCTCGGTCCAAAGTCTGCATTCTCTGTTCTTGCAGGGTAACAAAGGTAGCAACTCTGTTAATACAGGCTCACAGCAACTCTGGGATCAGCAGGAAGAACGTGGCTTTCCCTCCTTGCTCTCACGTTCACTGTAATTAGTTTTTAGCTCCCACTTGCCTTAAGAACAGCCCCGAAGAACACAGGAGTTCACGCCGGTGCTTTGGTGTCGTGTTACGCCTTGAAGTAAAACCTGCAAACTCTCCCTGTGCCTGCAGGACTGGGATGTTCTTTCTCAAGAATAGCAACAAAAAGAAGAGGACAAAACGACCCTGAGGGAGTCTTAAAATATGACTGACAGCACGCCAGTGCTTGTCACCGCGAGGCAGAGCTGCCCTCTGCTCCGCCCTGATCCCAACCACGCGATCGCTCCCATCTCGTTTCTGAGGGAGATACTGGCACCTACTGGAGACCAGTTTATAGCCAGGCTGAGGTGACTGGGAGAAAGGCAAATATCCCGTATATGAGAAATGAGCAAATTTTGAGAAGGGATGGACTGTCTTGCTGCAGGGGCAGCCCTAGGAAGTGACCTCGGGGTGGCCTTCCAGCCTGGCTCCTGCCCAGAAAAACACTTGTGTAAACTCTTTCTTCTGAAAGGCTGCTGCTGTTTGAAACTCTGCTTACAGAGGGTTTGGGCAGGAAGGGCTCCTGGTGAAATCCCAGAATATAAAAAGTGCTGGTTACATCTGTTTAGACAGAAATCCTGCTCTGAGGCAGGCCTGCCAAGTATGTAAAGCAGCAGGATGTTATCCTGCCTCGATTTACAGTGTATGAGTGTGAGAGCAGGGACTGAAATACACCTCAGTTCCCTAGTAACAAAAGTCAAAAGAGCAGCTTCAAAGCGTTTATCTACTTCTGTATCTTCACATCATCCCACCACTTTTCAACAAGCTGAATTAGCAAATAGCTTATGCAAATTGACACTTACAAATAGTAACATACAAAGGGAAGTTACTGCAGCAAAGTGCTGCACAGGAGAAAAATCTGTCTTTAGAGCTGGCATGGTCCCTGTTTGGGATTGTACAAACTGGTCGTCCCCCATCAGAAACCAGGCAGGATGTGGGTGATGTGGGTCTCCTTGCCTGGGATGTGGGATCTGGAGGAACCACCAAGCTCTAACCCTGCAGCAGTAAGGGCCGAGTTTATTTGAAGTGCCTCTAAATAAAGGCACATCCTGTTATTTCAAGAAATAACAGCAGTCTCTTATTTAACATCACCTCTACCAGACCAGATCTGTTGCTAGACTTCTGAAGCCTGATGGGAACACCCAGAGAAGTGGGAAGAGCAGCATGGCTCCAGGACACCTCCAGCCTTGGGTTGAACAGGTAGAGACCCTGGACTGCTGACACTCCTCCTGAAGAAGGATCGTGCCAGCTGACTTCCCAAGACAGCACTCACTGATGCCTTCCTTTCAGAGCAGAGGTATGAAATGTTTATTGTAGGAAATTTTAGGTGCCCCAGACAGTGGACATCTCACAGCCAGGCATTCTCTGGCTGCATCCTCCTGTTGCCATGATACAGACACTCGTGGTACTCCTTGAAGTGCTCAGCTTCCCAGGAGAGCCGTAACACACTTACAGCAACATAATATTTTTATTATTACAAAAGATTTCTTCAGCAAACTGCTGTCTGTCACCTCTATGTATCAAACATGGAAACAGCAAACAAACCCATCTAATGTTATAGGTTATTTAGTGTCTCAGCTGGTGATTCAGGTAAGTACAATTATGTTCCTTTTCCCCATCCATTCACTTCCTTGACTTTTTTCCCAACCAGAGCCCAGATAAGTCACAGATTGGAAGCAGCAGCTCCCAGCCCCACTGCTCACGGTGCCATCTCCCACAAGAAGAGCTGACCATTGTGTCACCCACAGGGCACTCCCACATTGTTAAATTCCAAACGCTCCTCATGCACCAAGTTTTGCTACCTGGCTTTTAACAGTCTCATGAGTGAAGAGTTTTAGGGCACACTCTCCATCCAGTCATATTAATGCTTCGTGTTAACAAAATAAACATCTGCTCCTTCCCCGTTGCCAGCTGATGCCAGAGGAGATGCTCACACTCATGCAGTCACCGAGGTCCAGAAAAAAAAAAACCAAAACCAAAAAAATCAATAATAAAGTCCAAACAGACCTGCTGTGCTTCTTCAGGGGCAATTCCGAGGCATATTCAGATGCACTTGTGCTGGAAACAATGACAAAACGCAGCAATGTTGTTGCCAGAGCGAGTCTATACGTTGGATTTGGGGGCGGAGTTGAGGGGGATCTCCCGCAGCTCTATTCTCATGCAGAGGTACTCCCCGATGGCTGCCATCAGCGCCGTGCACACGATGTGCACCAGCCACCACGTCAGCGTCGAGGGGAAGCGGGAGTTGTAGATCCAGCAGCCCAGGAGGTGGAAGAAGTGGACTGTGACTGTGAAATCCAGGCACTGCTTCCCTCGGCGGATGAAGTACAGCAAGCCCAGGGCGCTGCAGAAATAAAGGCAAGGGGTTAATAAAGCTGCACCAGACCTATGGGAAAGGGGGTGCAGCAAGAGCTATCAGCAGTGCTGGTTATTTAGCAGTCTTAAAACTCCTTCGGGTATCTTAAGAATAGCTTGGGTTTGACCTCTCTCCTGGCCACGGCAGCAAGACTTACATGCTCACAGCTTTCTAATTACATGGTGGCAGGGAAGGGATGTTTCAGGGCAAAGAACAGGCAGGAATTTTTACACTATCTCCCCCAGTAATCTCTGTGCAGTGGCAAAATACATTATAGACCAGTGTTTGCTGAGATCCATGAGTTCTAACTTTCTGTAAAATCTCTCACGGAAGCAAATCCCATTCCCAGCTGGGAAATTGAGGCGGTGGAGGGAAATTACTTTTCCAGGTTCCAGGAGGCCGGGAGTCAGCAGTTCCCAGCTGCTCCCAGCACACATGCTCAGCCAGGCACAGGGGCTTTGGGAGAGGCAGTACATCACACCGAATTCTCCTACGGTTTAATGTTTAAGAAAGGACAAGACGCAGGTGCTCCAGCTAGCTGCAGACTTACCAGGTGAGTGCATTGAGGATGAAAGCCATCATGGAGAGCCTCCCCGGCGGGGTTGAGAAGCCTAAAATCTACATGGGACTATTAGTAGGAACCCGCGGCACAAATCGCAGCCCGAACTCTGCTCCCGTGGCCCAGCCACCTCGGCACGGCCCCACACGGATCAGCACCTGCACAGGGAGCCCGGGCAGGCCTGCCTGTCTGGGGGCACCTATGGGACAGGGAAAGGCCTGGCTCTGTGCTGAGGGGACCCACTCAGACCAGCGTGGAGTGTGTGTGTCCATACTGGGGTTACCTGTACGGGGAGGGGCAGGTGTCTTTATACTGGGGGTACCTATACATGGTGTTTGTCTCTGTAAGGGGGTATCCCCTACACAGGGACCTGCTGCCTCTGTGCAGGGTGTCTGTTTCTATAGGGGGGATACTGGGCACACAGCGAGGTGCTGTCCCTGTAAGGGGGTATCACCTGCACAGGGTGTCTATCTCTATATGGAGGGTACTAACTACATATGTATATATATATATGGAGGGTGCCAACTACATATATATGTAGAGGATACTAACTATATATGTATGTGTATATATATGCACATATATATGGAGGATACTAACTACATATATGTGTGTATATATATACACACGTATATACGGAGGGTGCTAAGTACATATATATGTATACACATACATATGGAAGGCGCTAACAGTGCGGGGTGCTGTCTCTAGCCCAGGACACCTCCTACACCTCGGGGCGCCGTCCCTACCCCGGGGCAGCCCCTATTCAAATAGGGGCTCTGCCTCCACACTGGAGGCACCTACACGGGGCTGGGGGCAGCCGAGCCCCCGCACCGCGGGGCTCCTTGGGCGGGGGGCTCTCCCTAACACCGGGAATGCCCACACCGGGAGCGGAGCCCCAGCAAGGCCTCCCCCCCAAAACCAGGCCTGTGCCCACCGCGGCTCCCCGGGGCGCGCCCTCACCTCGTCGCTGAACACCTGCTGCAGGGAGGGCCCGGTGCTGCCGAGGGTGCCGAGGAGGGCGAGCCAGAGCCCGAGCGAGCTGTAGTAGCC
>VXBX01004414.1:190359-233564 GCA_013400415.1 Scytalopus superciliaris
CTCAGGAGGAGCACACGCTGCGCCCTGCTCAGCAGGGAATGGCCTCAAGTCGTGTCAGGGGAGGTTTGGGGTTGGGTTTTGGGGAAAGGTTCTTCCCCCAGGGGGTGATTTGGCACTGAAGAGGCTCCCCCCGGGCAGTGGGCATGGCCCCAAGGCTGGCAGAGCTCAGGGAGGGTTTGGATGGGTGGGATTGTTGGGGTGTCCTGCAAAGGGACGGGGGTTGGACTGGATGGTCCTTGGGGGTCCCTTCCAACTCAGAATATCCTGTGTTTCTGTGTGAGCAGTGGGTTGGGGCATTGCCCCCGACCCCGGGAGCCCCAGCCCTGCTTGGGTGGTGGCACAGAGAGGTTTGCCAGTGCCCCTGTGCCTGGTGACCATCTCTGGCTCCCTGAGCATCCCCAGCCCTGCATCCCACCCTGGGGCCACTGCGTTCAGTAACCTGGCTGGAAAAGACACAGAGTCCCTGATGTCCCACCATCCCCCCGCTGTGACCAGCCCTTGGCTGCTGGAGCTCATTTTGGTGGCCTCACTGAGCTGTCCTGCTTCAGATACGAGAATCGTCGCTGCCTGGATAGTGAAATTCCCCAGGCTGGGTGGGATAATGGAGCATTTCAGAGATAAGGCTTCTCCAGACCCTGCTCCCTGCCCGTCTGAGCTGGTGTCAGTGCATTCAATAACTCGGCAGAGCAGCCCTTGCTAAAAAGACACAAACACCAAACATACAAGAAATTATTGTCCTGGGATATTTCCTTTCATCTCTGGGTCAGTTCCTGTAAGCACCGAGGCTGTTTGGCAGCTGTTGCCCAGCTGTGCTCATTTTTCAGCTTTAGACCATCAGGCACCAGGATGTTGTTTTGATTCCTGGTATGCACTGGCAGCACCTTTCAGTTACAGGGCTGGGCTGTGTGGAGGGCTTGGCTTCTTTTGGGAGGTCTCTTCTGGTACATTGTGGTTTCTTCTCTTTAGCTTCATGAAATGGCCAGGTGCCAGAGTCCCTCATGCCCTGCTGCACCCCTTCTGTGATCACCTCTGGGCTGCTGGAGCTCATTTTGGGGGCCTCAGTGAGCCAGTCTGCTTGCTTGGCTTCAGGTATGAGAATTGCCACTGTCTGAATAGCAAAATCCCCAAGGCTGTGTGGGACAACGGAGCATTTTGGAGATAAGTTCTTTAGCTGGCAAAACGAGAGGAGGCACTACTGGGCTGTTTCATGGGATGGAGGAGTTGCCACAAGAGCCACTGTCACCTGGAAAGGAGAGGAGGAGGAGGAGCACAAAATGGGAATCCAGATTCTACAGGAGGCTCATATCAGCCGTGGGTGTGGAATATGCTGGCTATGGGAACTCAGATTATGATCTCTGACAGTCTCTCATGACGCTTTTTCCATGCCTCATATGGGAAGTTCCCTAGGCAGCCTTGCTGCATGCTTTCCTTTCCTCATTCTGTGAATTCCACTGTGCCGAGGCAGGTTTGACACATTTTGTTCCCTGTTCCCGGCCCTGCTCCTAGAAAGGATTGTGCAAGGTAGAGGCAGTGAACATGGGACTTTGCTGCTGAGTTTGCACTTGGGCCTTCAGAGAATTTGTCTTTGTAGAAGCTCCAGCTTAGCCAGTGCAGAAACGAACAGGGGAAAATCCCAGCCCTGTCAGGGCTGTCTGCTGACAGCACATTGCTGAACATAAATTGTGACACTCAACACTTCCTCTGTTAATTCTAGGCAGAAATTGGTTTCCTTTCCTGAAATCTGCTGTGCTTGGCTCTCATAGACGTGCAACCTGTCGCTTAGACATTAATTCTCACTTTCTTCTGTCTTTTATAGTCCCTTATAGGACTGACTTTCCTGTGCCAGCAAAAATGTTGCTTGTTTAGTCATAGCTGACTAAAACTCCAAGCTGGTGTAAGGTATACTGTTGGTATAGTTGCTGTGTGTCTTTCCACGGCCAAGTAACTGATTTATCCAAAGGTGCCTGGGATCACAAGACGCTTTGGGAAGGGTTGTCTTGAATTCCTTCTGAATTCGAGGCTCCTCCCTGCTTGGCTGCCGGCCAGTAACTGAAGGCATCGCATGGGCACAGAAGCAGCTGAGCTTGAGGTGTGATTTGAGGCTCCTTCTTGCTCTGGGTGGGCAGAGTACCCCTATGGTGTGGTGAAGTGCTGTGGCACAAAGCCATTTGTGCTGTGACTCAGCTGCAGCCCAGTTTGTGAATTTGTTTCCTGCATGACTCTGTGAAGGCATGGTCAAGTCTATTTGTCTGTGCTCCTGATTTGGCTGTCCCTCCTCTCCAGGCTGCTCCAGCTTAGAGGACTGTGTCCTTCTCCTGGAAAAGAGGGTGTTCTTCCCATGAGGAGCCTTGCCCCACAGCCCTGCTCTGTGGAAACAGGTTTAAAGTAGACCTGGAAAATAAACATTATTGGGGAATTAGATGGCATTCTCAATTTTCCTTTTCTTCCTCTTTAGTTCAAACAAAAGTCAGAGACAGCTGTGAAGAGAACATGTGGTAGAGGGGAAAAGGAAACACTGAGATCACGATTTCTAGGGTGCTGCTTGCTTGGCTTCTGGTTAGAACGTCCTTTTTTTAACCAGTGACTCTTTTGTACGTGACACCTGCGTGTTGTGAGGAGCAGCAGGCGGAAGGAGAAGTGGCAACGTGCCCAGGACATAGCAGATGCCCTGAGGGTGTACCCAGATCACATGCAACTATTGTGGTCACTTCTTTATCAGGAACTTGTAAAAAGAATGCCCTGTTTAGCCAGGAATTCTTTCAGTAAGAAGTAGCTGTCTAGGAGGGTATTGTTTTTCCTTCTCAGGAATCATTGCCTAAAACAGGAAGCTGTTTATTTAGGTGATCCGTATTTTACTAGCTGGTGTACAAAGGGCGGTGCTGTCTGAATGATCTTTGCTGGGGTTGGTTCCCTCTTGCCAGGCAGGTAGGATTTGTGCTAAGGTGACCTTTGCTGAAGGGACAGTAAGGCTAAGAGCACACATTTCCAGAATAAATTGACATTAAGTGGTTCAAAGTGCGGGATGAGAGTTTTCAGTTGCTCCTCTTCCTCCACCCACGTGGTGTGCAGGTGTGTTTTTCCAAAGACCACAGAACAGGCTTTGGGAGTTGAGATTTTTTAAAACTCTACTTAAGGTTTCTTTGTGCTCGAGAATCCTGCTCTAAGCCTGGTTTAAAATCTGCCTGCAGGAGCTGTGCTGAGCTTGGCTGGAGAATCCCTGTTCCTGGCTACTGCAGTAGCATTTTTTATCTAGAATTGTCTAAAGGGCCCTGCTTGTTGCCTTCTCAAGATTATCTAGACGTTTCCTGATGTGTCATGTAAATACGTGATTCCCCTCACCCTCCAAATGTGTTTTATTCAGACATTCCCTTCCACTTCCAGCATGTTTGCATTGTGTTGGTAACTGACAGCTGTTTATTTTTATTTTCAATACCAGAGTTAGGTAACCCTTCATATTAAGCACTGGGTTAGGAACAATGGTGGACAGCCTGTGTTATTTCTCTGCCAACTGTAATTTTTAAATGGAGAAGGGAACTGACACACCTTGAATGTTAGAATTCATTGCTCAGAATGAATGTTTCTCAACATGCATTTTATATTTCTTTTGCTTCTCTCCCTTGTAGTGTAGTAGTGGTTTCAGGAAATGGCACTTCAGCAGTGCATTTTTGCTCCCTGGGCCCATTTGTCCTGTTGCTCTCCATGAATGTGATATGCCCGTGGATTTTCTGCATTATTCCAGAGAGAGGAGACTGTCAGCATTTTGAGAGAGAACATATGAAGGGCAAAATGAGAGCAGCTAGTTTATGGCCACGGAATTACGGAACCATATTATGATTTTTGTGACTGCATTTCCTCTGATTCTGTTGAGATACAGTCAAAGAAGGTTTCCGTGTGAGGAAGGGAGGTGGATCTACACAATGCACTTTGAAAATGTCATCGGTAAAGTCACGTACATTTGTTCTCAATGTTGGAAAGTACATTAGGGCCTAGTTTAATTTTCTCTTCTGTTTCCACAAGCCCAAGATCAGTTTGCTTGAGGGGATTGTGCATGAAAGTGTGACTTGGATGGACAATGTGTGTGGTCCCTGGGCCAGGCAGATTGACTCCTCTCCATTCCATCAAAGCAGAACTTCACTGGAAGGGAAAATGCTGTGCCATGGAGGGGGATTTTTTGGTGGAGTGGGTGTGTGTTGAGGGGAATGACAACCAGGAGAAGTTCAGCATATTGTCTTGTTTGGAGAGGAAGTTAACAAGCAAGTGAGCAGTGTTTGTAGCCACAATATAGAAAGCTGGTTTTGAAAGCCTCTTTGTGGTGTCTGCATTACCTGGAAGGAGGTCAGGAGGTCATGGCCACATACACACAAATACAGGTGGCATTTAGAGGGTTAGGGGGCGTGGAGTTGTTCTTGTGCTGCTGCTGAGGCTGTCTCCTGTCTGGTGGATGTTGTCATGGCATGGCCCAGTCTTTGCACATTCGACCCAGCCCATGTGCCCTTCTTCCTCACAATTTTCTGCTGCCCCCCTCAGCTGGGTGTCCAGAGCTGGAGATCCACCGGAGCTGGGCTCCCTGACCGCACCAAGAGTGACTTTCATCAGCTCCTCTGTGTGATGAAAGGAGGGTAATAAGGAAGGACAATAACCCAGCCCACAGCACAGATCCCTCCCTGATGGCCTTGGATGCTGAGCTTAACTAGGAGGTTAGTGATACACGGCTGTCCTGAGCACAGAGGGTCATGTGCTACAGCAAACGACTGCAATAGGTGCTCCAGGCTGATTCCTACCCTTACCTGCACGTGTGCTGTCTTCAGATCTTACTGTATATTTTTAAGCCCTGAGCAGCACTCCTTGTCACTTTATATTATGCTAACCAGATCCACAGCCAGCTCAGCACGGTGCTGCTGGGAGATCCTCCTGCCAGCGTTCAGGCATGGTCCTAACAAACACTGAGGACACCTCCAGACCTCAGCTCACACCCTCTGTACCTGTTCATTCCCAAAGGAACAGGCAGTTGGGAAGGCTGCCTCACTTTAGGGATCTTTTCGGTCTGAGGTGGGACAGGGGGAAGGCTACAAGTTCTCTTGGGATAGCTTTGTAGTGCTGGAGCCAGCTGAGGACCAGATCTAGTGGAGTTGGCATCCATACCTGGCATCCATACCTGGCAGGTGGGATCATGGCATACACATTTTGTGGGTGGCTTTCTTGTTAAGAAAATAACTTTATACCATGCAGATTAAAAACTAAGTGAACCTGATGTGACTGCAGCATGAGGGACTGACACGGGTGCCGTCCTGGTGTGATATTTCAGGTACCCCTCGGGTTAAGGGGACTGCAATAGGCGCTTTCAAGCAAATTCTTACGGTCAGGCAAAGATATTAATGTGCGAAGAGAAACGGAAACAGTTAAAGCGCTGGGGTTTTTTCCTGCCTCTTTATCAGCGTGGGGTTTTTGCCCTTGCTGCTTACGGAGCAGACAGACGGGGCGGTTTCGTGTTCCGTCTCCGCCGAGCCCCGCCGATACCCGCAGCCGTGACGCGGGGGGCTCGCTCTCGCCTTTCTGTAAACGTGACACTGTCACTTGTGGAATGCTGCGAAAGCGGATCCTGCTCCCCCCACTTTCCCTTTCCCCTTTTCGCTTCCTCACCTCTTTCTCTTTCCCCCCACCTTTTCGCTTCTCCCCCCTCTTCCATCTTTTTTCCTCTTTCCTTTTCTCCCTTTCTCCCCGCCTTTTCCCACTTCCTCTCACTTTCCTCTCTTTTTCCCTTTCCCCTCCTTTCTTTTCCCTTCCCTGCCTTCCCCTTTCTCATATTTCCCTTTCTCCCTCCCCATCCCTTTCTTCCCCCTTTTCCCCATAACTCAGGGGCTGTCGCTGCCGCCACCACGGGTGCGGGGGTCACCGNGCGGGGGCAGCGCCGCTCCGCCCCCGTGGGGGCCGTGCCGGCTCTATAAGGGCGGCGGCGGCGGCGGGATGCGGTCAGAGCCCGCTGCGCTCGGATCCGCCGTGCAACCGTCCCGTCTCGCCCGGTACAGCCCAGCTCAAGCCCGGCCATGCCGCTGCCCCGCATCCCGCTCCGCACCGCGCTGCTGCTCGGGCTCCTCCTGCGAGCCGCCGCCGCCGAGTCGGTGAGTCCCGGGGAGGGGACGGGGAGGGTCTGCCCCGCTGATTAAGGGCTCCCGGTGTCCCGGGGGGGGTGGGTGACCCGGGGGTCTCGGGTCTCGCTCGCCACCGCCGCCTGTTCCGTGCGATGCCGCAGCATCCCGGTGCGGGCTCGGTGCCGGTCCCCGCTGCCCGTGCCGCTCCTCACGTATCCCGAGTTCCCCTTGTGCTCCAGCCCCGAGCACAGCGGAGCATTGCGGGGGTACCTGGTGGGAATGAGCTGCTCGCTATTACGGCTTTGATCTCCCAGCTGCTGGTCATGGGTTTAAGCGCTTTAATCCCCTCTTTTATTGTGAACATGTGGCGGGTTGGATGTGTGCGGTGTGTTACGGCACCTGGATGGACTTTGCAGCCTTACCTGGGTCTGGCTGTGCCGGCGCCTGGTGTTTTTTTCAGTGTGTATCAAACCTTCCTCGCTTCCACGTGGGATTGGAAAATGATGCGTTACCGTGGAGGGTTTAAGAGTCTCTTAAATATATAATGAGATGAAACATTTTTGGATGCTTCAAGCCGGCACGTGTGGGGTCTGGGTGGTGAAGCAGAGATTTTGGGATTCTGGCTTCCCCGCTGTTTGTTTGTTTTTGTGTGTGTCCATCTTGCTGATAGTGCAATCAGGGGCAGATTCCTCTGCTAGTCTGAAAGAGCTGCTGAGATTAAGGTAACTGCAGGAGATTGGGGCTTCTCGAAACTAGATTTAATCATCCACTTTGGTTTGTTTTGGACTGGAGGCTGGGTGGGCAGATCCGAACTGATAAGGCTGTGCCCCTTTGTAATAGGGACACAGGGTCGGGGGGATTGCTGATTGTAGGGTAGGAACCCCCCCCCAGAGAGCATCTGTAGTAATTGTCAGCTACTCTGCTAAAACCAACCAGCCCAAATCCACTTTAATCTGGTGTCTTTATCCCTGCTATTAAGCACGTGAATCGGTCGTTTGGGAACTGGCCCAAACTAGTAGGGCAAACCTTTGGGGCAGGCGGCATCTGAAAGTTGCACTGACCATGTTTGGTATGAAATGCAATTTGGTGTCCCTGGGGAATGGACTGGTCTGCAAGCATCGGATTTCTGCAAAGACAACAAATTTTGCACAGATGTGTCCTGTAAATCCTTATATAGAACTCGTACTGAGTATTTGCCCGTATCTTTTAAACTACCTAAGATGGAGTGTGTGCTTGAGAAGTAACACTGGCCTGCTATAAAGCCTTATCCAAACAAATTGTTTGGGTTACGGGCTGCCGGGGAGGAGACGAGGATGACACACGGTTTGGGAGAGTTCTGGCACTCCTCCCATATTATTTTTTTCTTAAATAGCACCGCCAAAACGTGCAGGGCTGCACAGCATGTGGCTCTTGGTTTTTCTGTGCGGGCAGGGCGAAGACAGGTAGCTGTTTCTTAACAAGACGGGGATTGTATTTCTTGTGCTTATGTAAGAGCGTGGATTTTGAGAGCGATTCGGTGCTTGAATATTTCCCCAAGCCTGTACAAACAAAAAAATGCCTTGGCTCCTTTCCCCCCTCTGCGCGGCTTTCTGGTGTAAATGGGATTTCTCCTGTGTGAAGCAATCCTCGGATGTGTAAGAGGGTGGGGAATATTACTGGAGTGCCGAAGTGTGACGCGTGTGCTCAGACTGCGGGTGGGTGGGTTGTGTTACAACAGCCCCGCAAGCTTTCTGTGAGAACATCCTTCTTTCTGTGGGGCGGGGCGGGGAGGGGGAGCCCGGAGCTGTGCCTGATGTCACCATGTGGTCCCCAGCCCTCTCTGGTTGAGTGCCTCGGAAAGCAGAGGCTGTGCGGTGGGCAGGGTGCTCCCCTTCTGTGCTGGGCACGGATGGGGTTCCTGCAGAAGGTGCTTTAGGGGGGGATGGACAGAAAGCCACCAGTGCAGCCAAGATGTGGGGTCCGTGGGGCTGAGAGAGGACTTGAGGTCTGCATTGCTGAGCTCGCCCTGTGCTTTTGGCGTCTACAAGTGCTCCTGGCAGCACGGGAGGAAACAAGGGATATTCCCTCTGCTGCAGGGTCAGTTTGGGCTGCAAAAGGGCTGAGTGCAGGGCTTCAGCAGTGTGCTGGTGGGCACCGAGGCTGTTGCAGTTGTCCTACTTTTGTGGCTTGAACTATGCAGAAAAAGTCTCCGTGGAGCAGCAATCATGTTTGTGAGTCCCCCGCAGTACAGATGAGCACAAATCCAACCCAGAAGCTGCTGGCAGAGGATTGTTCAGGGAGAAGGGGGAGGCTTCATGCTGTTAGTGGGCTCTGCTGGTTTAGAGCAATCATGCTTGGAGGCCTCTTGATTGGCAAAGCTGGTGTCTTGTTGATGATAGCTGTGTTTGGAAAGTAGTGCAGCATTATTAATGTTAAAACCGGTTTGGCTTGTCCTGCTGCCATTGATCCCCGAGGCCTGTTCTTTCTGCTCTTTGCCCAGTTTCTCATCTGTCCCTCCCAATCAAATCAAGACATTGCTATCTGCACGTTTTACTTTATTTTACCTTTACTTGGCAAGCAAAACCCTGCTTTGCTTCAGCCTTCTTGAAACACAGAGCAGCAAAATTACAGTGTCTAAAGCAATGTTCCTTCAGCCTTGAAGGGGAAGAAGCCCGTGACTTCTGGTAGACAAACTTAGTGATGCCTGTTGGGATGAAATGCCTGTAACATGTAGGAAGAAATAACCTCTCTAGCACCTTGTACCTTATCAAACTGCATGCATAACTCGTGGGGTTGGAGTTCAGGGCTGTGTGGTCCCTCCGTGGCTCAGCACCCTGTCCACACTAGATGTGGAGGTTCCCACGGGTGGGAATAGTCACCCCTGCAGTGCTTGGGGCACAGTCAGGGACACAGCTCTGCTGCCCAGTTCTCATCTCTCCCTAGTGCTGCCAGCTCCCATGCTGGAGAGCACTTTCCCGTGGCTCAGTTTTCGGAACAGCTTACGCAAGAGGCGGATCAGGGCTGAACTTGGTACTTTTCAGGCTCGAGATACCAGAGACTCATTCACTCTGGGAAATTAAGGCTGTTAGCCAACGTGATTGCTCTCTTTCCTGCCTCTCCTGTTGCTGTCTCACAAGGCTTTGGCACTTGAAGGTCTTGCGAAGTCCTGTATCCAGTCCAACAACAAGGAAAATGTTTTTCCTATGTGTTTTCCCCTCTCCTTTCCCCTCCAAGTCTCTGAATGGCTTTACTATTGCCTTGAGCTGTTTGAATGGTGGGGAGGCCATTTGCTGCTCTCAAATGCTTGCAGTGGAGCCTAATGTGACCTTGCCATGGTTTTCCTGTAGTGTCACACTGTCTCACTCCCATCTCAAACTGGAAGCTGCTCACTTGACTTTCCAAGTGACGATGGAGAGGAGGGACACTGTCTGGCTGGCTGCTCAGCATGCACACTGCAGTACAGCTACTGCAGCTGCTTTTTCTTCCTCTCTGACCTCCTGGTGCTGGTAAATGCTCTGCTGGGATTATCCTGGCTGTTGGAATCCCCTTGGCTATAAGTTACCACTGGGGTCTCTTGCATTTTGTGTGTGTTACGTTGTTCTCCCTCAAACGAACAGATAGATAGACTTAGTTTTAAAGACACGCTTTTTTTAATTAGTGATATTAACTGTACCTGTAAGGGTGGCTGATAACTGTGGTTCCACGGTCTGCAATGTAAATTCCTTAGGCTGACTTGTAAGATTACCTGATTAAGTTATCAGGCTCTCTGATCCCACAGAACTCCCCAGCTATCATTTTGGCTAGACAAAACGGAGCATCCATCCTTCAAAACACTTCCTAGCTCTTGAGTTAACATTTATCCTCTTGAGCCTGCTCTTAGATCTTGCAGCTGCATTCTCCCCCTTCACTCGGTACAGCCTGTTCCTTTATGCCCTGTAACAACAGCCGGGTTGTGCTGCTTTTGCAGCCTCAAACTGGAAGCTGGTGGAGTTGAAACTACAAAACCGAGGGGACAAACCCTGAGCACGCCTGACCTCCGGGCTGCTGTTGGGGAGCATGTGTGGCTGTTTGTTTGAGACTCGCTGGAATGCAAATGCTTGAGATTAAGGATTCAAATGATTTGCACTAGAATGAGACTCTTGTGATGAGACTGGGCTTGGTGGCTCTGAATAGACAGGGCAGCCTAGTTAAAGAGTTTAACTTGTAATAAGCCACTGCTCTGAGAGACTGTAAGAGATCCTACATTAATGAGCTGTTAGGGCTGCACTTCTAGGGCTAGTTCAGGCTTTTATTTTTTTGTCTTTAAGCGTATGCCTGAATGCTTGTCCAGTGAATGCTGCTGGTCAGAGGACCTGTGTGTGCCGGGGGCCCTGACTTGCAGCAGTCATGCTCTGACTCAGGTTTCTGGCACTTGCCTGGCATCACAGCTCCCTCAGACACTGCTGTCACCCTCTGAGTAACAGCCTGGCCCCTTACCCAAAGCAGTGACTCAGACTTCCGAGGCTCTGCAGTGCAGGGAGGGAGNCAGGCAAAACCAGGGCTTCTGCTTGGCACAGGGTCTGTGCTGCCCTTGGCACCGAGCGCCTTCGCTGCTGCCTCTGTTTAATCTGGTTGTGGTGGGCAGAAGAAGCTGTCGGGCTCTGACATGTGACTGCTGCCAGTAGCAGAGTTGGTGTTGGCAAAGGCAGACCAGAAAATGGCCCCGTCTTGAGCAGCCGTAACTTGCTCTGGCGGTTCCTTCGTTTTCAGACAGATGCTGCTGTGGAAACAAGAGTTGCATGGGAGAGAGGAAAGCAGCGGTGTTGCCCAAAGTGAGTGGAAGTGTTCAAAGCAAGCTAAAGAAGCAGAAAGCCTCAAAAGACGGGGTTAAATACTTAATCCCAAATCTGGAGAAAATGTCAGTGTAGGAGGGGAAAACATGCAAGATGTAGTTGTGTCCCTCTCAGTTTCTGAAGGCTGACTGACTGGTAAAGTATGCTTCTTGTAAAAGTCTTTATTTTTGCTGGAAATATGCGCTCTTGTCAGTTTTATCCTTAAATCCTTTGAGGCTGAGAATCTGCTTATAAAATGCCAAGAGGCTGTTGTTAGACAAATTATTGGGATAACTTAAAAATCAAAGCAGTTAATTAAAATCTCAGAGAGACACTCCTTGGGGCAGGAAGGAGACTGAGAAACCCATAGCACTGTTACCCAAGCAGCTGGTGTTATGTTGAGCAAAACCACGGCTGCTTCTTGCTTAAGCAAATTGTGTTGTGTCAGGGAAAGCAGAGCCTGTCATGGGAAGGATTTCTCTCTTTTGGTGTTGCTCTAGCTGCTCTAGGGGAAAAGGTGTCTCCACCATGGTTCCTGTAAAACTGTGCTGCTGCCAGACTTGAACACAAAGCAATGTGGCCTTGCCCCATTTGCCTTGCTGCTAGGCTAACCCTGCCTCCTGCCCTTTAGCTGCTGTTACAGTCAAACTATAGCAATAAAAAGCAATACTGACTGTGAAAGTGCCTCGGACTTGCACTGAAGTGGATTGCATAGCATGGTAGCCTGAAATCTCTGTGCAGAAGGTGAGGTGACTGAGAGGAGTATGTCTGGAAGGAGGGCACATGGTGGGGTGCTGCTGTGGTGGCCTGGAGAGGAGTGGGACCCATAGGTGGAGGGACAGATCCTGGCCAGTGTGGTGCTGGGAGGGTGGCAGAAGCCTCTTCAGTGGGCTGTTGTCCCCCTTTAAAAACAGAGAAGCTTCTACTCTCCTTCAAATGGAAATACAGTCCTTACTGATGTCAGGAGCTTTTGCTTGGAAGACTCTGTTCCCCAGCGAGGTAAATATTTATTGCAAATCCACAGTGTGCAGTGGAGCGGAGTCTGGAGCCAGGATCTTGCAGGAGACTGTTTATGTGCGGGCTGTTCTTGGCGCTAATTCCAAATTTCCTGAGGCTGAGTATGAGGAGCAGGTCCTGCGTGTTGGTTACTCACAGACTTGCTAGTCCAGCCGAGCGTGGTCTTTGCAGCGCCAGGGAAGGAGTGACCCAAACAATAGCTGGGTCCCTCTGCTCCTGACTGTGACAAAGTGGGTACAGAGACGTGGTCAGGGAGGGCTGGAAAACTGCTGCCAGCTGCTCACCCCCTGCTCGAGGAGGGGAGGAAGCCTGACTGGGATTTCAGAGCCCTTTGAGAGAAGAAAAATGCTCCTGGGAGTGACAGGTTTCCTGAAGTACAGCTGTGTTATCCCCAATAGCACACACTGTGTCTGCTGCTTTCTGGGCCCAAGCCAAGGCAACTTATGCACAAGTAGGGAATGTCTTTGTTAAAAAACAAACAAAAAACCAAACAAACAAAAAAACCAAAACAAAACAAAAACAAAACAAAAACCCAACAAAACCAAAAACCCAACCCCAAACTCCAGGCACTGAAAACACCCAGCCTCTGCTGCTGCAGCTAGCTAGGAAAATCCCTGCTGTGGAAATGTTTGTTTGTATAAATGCTCACACGGGTATGGTTGATAGTGGAGTGCTGCTGCTCTGCTGTCTCGAGTGCTTTTGTGCTGATAACTTCCTCTGCTGCAGTTCTTTGCTGGCACCTTTGCCAGCAGAGCAGCATAACTGCTGGCAGAGCTCAGCTGCCTGGGCTAAGCCTAAATCTTTGGGCTACTACTTCTGATTAGATTAAAATGGATCGTGGGAGGGGAAGCATTTGTAGGGTGCAGCATTGGGAATCTTGACTGTACAAACAAGCTGAGATTAGCCGCATGGTGAGCCAGATAGGAAAGGCACCCTTTGAAGTTGGGTGTCTGCCTGGCTTAATTTTGCTAACACTCTGGCATGAGGGAGCATAAAGATCCCAAAAAGGCATGTCACATGGCTTTTCTTGCCAAGTGGAAATTCGGCTTGTGTACGTGTTCAGGGAAATATTGGGGTGTAGCTGTATTCTAGGAAAGGGCAGTGAGGACAGGCTTCTTCCCGGTATGAGTGGGAAGTGTGATATATGAAATACCCCAAGCCTGACATGTCAGCTTGAAAAATCATCCTTGATGGAAAAACTGCTTTGCTGGGTCCTTTTTTAATTTTTTTATCTTCCACAGACAAGGATGCAATAGAAGCCTCTATTAGAGGGTAGGGCAACTCGGAATGAGTTGTGAGCTGGAAAAACTGAATTCCTTTTGTAACCTTGAATAGGTTTCTCTAGCTTTTGAGCTGAGCCCTGGGCAGTGAAGCATATGAATTGCCTATGATTAGGTTTGTAAATACCATAAAGAATATAATCTCTTTATAAACTAGGTGTATATCACTGCCTGCGACCAGGAGAGCCCTTCAGCGGCGTGAAATTCTGCCGCAGTTGTTTTCCTCTGCAGTCACATGAGAGCTCCTGCTTTTTCCTCCTGTAGTTTTCCTCTGAGCCTTATCTTTATTTGCTTCAGGGCAAGTGATGGACACGCAGCCATATGCAACTGCCTGCTGAGCTTTATCTCCTCCAGCTGGAGTGGGAAGCAGTCATCTCCTTCCCAGTCTGGCTTTGGAGATGGGCACTGAGCGTTTAGAGCAGCTCCTTTGCCACCATTGCAGTAAACAGATCCCAGCATGTGCCTGTCTGGCAAAAGACTCAATCTTTATGGCTTTGCTCGTGGCTGATAATCGGGGAAAAGCAGTTAAACAAGAGTTCATTCCTTTGTAACCTCTCCGTGCTCCTGCAGCGTGGCCCGAGAGGCGCAGCACGCTGAGTGTAACCCAGCGCGCAGCAGCTCAGAGGTAACTGAGGTTTGACTTTGTGAGAGCAGGGAAGCCTATTTTGAGCAAGCAGAGCCCCGGGAGGGTTTCATCCCTGCTGCAGGGGAGGCACCCATGACAGCGAGTGGCTCTCCAGAGCCTGGGATTACAGAGTAATTGTCACGGGGATTATGGCTCCGCTGCCGCATGAGCCCCCAGGAGAGCTGCTTGTGGTGACAGGGCTTAAAGAATCACACGGGGAATGGGGGCAAGGGGGGAGCCACCCAGGCTGGGGCTGGGGCAGTGCTGGATGTGCCTTCCCTCCTGCACGTGGCACAGGGTGGGTGTGTGCCCGGAGGGAGATGGGTACCTGGTTGGACAGGGGCTGGGCAGGCTTCTCTGAAGTCACCTTGAACAAGTGATGCTCTTACCAGCTGAGCAGTTCCCTAGCCTGCGTGTTGCTCCTGCTGCCTTATTAAGCAAAACGCTGCTCTCTGGCTGTGTTACTGAGCACAAATCAAAAAGTAATACATTTTCTTTCTTCCCTCTCTTCTAAGAGTGTGCAGTAACTGAGGTGGGTACTGGAGATGGCCAGCAAGCTGGCTGTGGGTCTGCTCGAGGACTGCTTGGAAAGTGTTGAGCAAAGGTAGTATTTAACCATGTCTGGAAGCCTTGGGTGATCCTGTCGTGCAACTAAACACAAACATGTGCCTGGATGGGAGCTGTTTGGCTTTTGCCCTTTGGCACAAAGGCCACTGCAGGCCATGTGTGCTGAGAGTTAGGTGGGGCAGACTGGCCAGGAACGGGTGGTAAAATGGTACATCCAGGCACGGGCACAAGTGAACTTTTTTTACTGTGGCTGATGTGTTGAAGGAGTTAGGTGTGAAAATATTGGTGTTTGCTTTGCTCTCAGAACTAAAATGACTTTTGTTTATTTGCTTTCCCCCCCCCTACACTGAGCTGGAGCATGGAGGGAGTGAAGGGTGTTTTGGGGGAATATATAGACCCTTTCCTTACTATTCTAACAGAAGCTGTTGCTGGAAGCACCTGTCACTTCTAATAATGTTTTTTAATGCTTATTCAGATGGGAAGATAGAGCTGTCTTTGCCTGTTGCCTCACTGCACACCTCCCTCCTGTGAAGATCAGCTTTATTTGGCTATTTCACACTGATTTGAGCTGCCCAGTGTCTAGTGTTCTGTGACTCCTCTGCTTTCCTGCTTTTGTAGGGCTGGTGGGCTTTGAGGAGGTGAACTCACTCCTAAGCCCTGCTCTTTTGCATGCTTGTTCTGGGCTTTAAACCCTTCCTGGTTTGGAGGTTCGTGCAAGAGCTCGGTGGAAGTGAACCCTATGGAAATCCCCTCTCTTGGGGTGGTTGTTTACAGAGCTTTGAGTCCTTGCACTGGAAAGGCCCCACTGGGTTCTGTGCTCTTTGGTCTGTGATGCAGGACAGCACAAAACCCAGGGTGGTGGCTTTGCAAATGATCTCTTAATAACCAGGCTCCAAGGCTGGGCCATCCAGGCAGCTGCTCATGTCGTCCAGGAGCCCTTTCTTGGTTAAGCTGATGTGGCTGTGGATTGTGGTGTGGGGTGACATTTGTCCATGACACCACAGGTCTGGGAAAGATATTTTGTGTGACCCTGCTTGCTGAAGTGAAACAAGATGATCTGCACAACTGTCCCCAAGTACAGAGCACCTGAGAAGGTCCTGGGAGCAGCTTATACCTGCCTGTCCCTGCAGGCTACAATGAGTTAACAGGTCTCTTGCCCCCTCTCCTGCCACCTCCCAGGCTGGCCCAGCTCCATGTGCTTTTGTCAAGGAAAGGTTGACTTTCACCTTGCTCCTATTTACTCCTAGATTTGTGTACACAGTGCTGGGGAGGGAGACCAGGAGCAAGTGCTGGGTCTCCATGCCAAAATAATAAACTTGATAAAGAGCTGCATGTGCTGTGGATGCCCCGGTCCCTGCAAGTCTGACTCCCTTTGCAACTTGCTGTCTGTGACCCTTCAAAGGAGCTTTTAATGTGTGTTTGATCAGACAAGGGCCAGCTGTAAAAGCCAGTTCCATGTCTGGAAAACTTTGTCTCTGCCCCAAAACATCATTTGGACTTTTTTTTTTTTATTTTATTGAAAAGGTTTGCAAAGGCTGTGGTGAGGACATGTGGGCTGGAACAGGCGAGCTGCCTGGGTTTGTTATTTCCCAGAACTCACCAGCAGCTGGGGAAATTCACAAATCACAAACTTTGCTTGCTGCCTCAATAAATAGATGATCTTGTTTTGAGAAGAGGTGAGTGGTATTCTGAGGCTGCAAGGGAATGCCCCAGGAGCATGAAATGGAGTAGGGTGGGCTAGGAACAGAGCACAGCAGGGCTGCCTGGGGTGCCAGGGGTGTGATTCCTGTGCCCCCACTGAGCAAACAGTGTCTGGCTTTGACCAATAGTACAGCCTGCCTTGGGTTCAAACACGAGATCTCTGTGCCCAGCTTTTCCAGGAATGGTGCTCATAGTTCACGTGTCTGATGTGCTGCTTGTCTGGCATGAAATAAACTCTTATTTATTTATTTATTTATTTATTGCCACTGGCAAGCAGGCAAAGCTTCTGATCCCCAGCACGCTGTTTAATCTCCCTTGGTACTTATTGTGGATAAAGCTGCTTAACATGAGGAAGAAATCCTGGAACTAGACTCCTGCAGGAAAGGTTCTGTACGGACCCTTCCTAGAGAGGAGCGTATTAATAGTAGGACTCCAGCTGCCAGGGTGAGGTGGAGCTGTGCAGCCGCCCAGTCTGACTCTCCCAGCAAGTCCCTGGCCTGGCTCCAGTGCTGGGACAACAGGTGGTGGAGAGCAGGCTCTGAGCAGTGCTGGTGTCCTCCTCCAGCTGGCAGTTGCAGAAGGTGTTAAGCTGAATGTGGCCAGAGATGACTTGGCAAGGGCTGACCCATCATCCTGTGGCAGTCTTGTAGCTTTTTCCTCTTGGCTGCAGCCTGCAAGCCCAGGGAAAGTACGGCTGCCTTCCTTGGTGCCTCTCCATGGAGTGGCAGAGCTGTAGGGAGGGCTCTGTGCCCTTGGAAAGGGGTGTACTTTTGCTAAGCAATACTCTAGGGAGCTCTTTGTGGCACTTGGGAAGCCTGCAGCCCTTGCTTGTAAGTCCGTGAAAGTGCCTGTGTGCCCTCTCACAGGTGTGTATGTGAGGAATGTGCCTGCTCCAGTCCTGCCCTTCAAGCACCACACTCCACTGTTAACTCTTCCCAGCCTGCCCATGCACCAGCTGCCAGTCAGGGTCTCCTTCCTAGAAATATGTGCCTTGAAACCTGGAGGATGATTATGGAGGTGCCCAGCAGCCCTCTGACTTCCCTGGCAGATCAGTCTGGAGCGTGAGGCTCACTGCCCACAGGAAAAGTTTCCTGTACCGTTTGAGAAGCTCTTGTGGCTTCCAGGAACTTCCCTGTCCTTGCCCAAGAGGATGATGAAGAGTAAGTTCAGGGAACGCTCCCGTGTAATCTTACTTAGGCTTGTGAGTCAGTAATTTCCTTGTGTCCTCTGCTGGTAAACAATGCCTGTCCTGATTTTTAAAGAGGGTTTTCTGATAGCCAGACCTGGTGCATTCCACGGTGTGTAGCAATCACTGTGGCTGTCTGCCACCACTTTGCTTGCGGCTGGGCTGATCTGATAAAGGCCAGTGGGCTCTCCGGCCACTCCAGGGCTTAAATCTGGGTTTTCTTGAGCTGCCCTTGCTTGGCCACCACTGCCCGTGACTCACGGTGAAGTACAGGGTGAGCTGGCACCGGGGTGTGGCTCTGCACAGCAGTTTTGCCAGCATCAGTGTGCCCAATGCAGCAGCCAGATTGGATGGATCTGCAGCGAACACGCTCCCCCAGCCTGGGTGCCCTCGGTTGGGAACTGGGCTCTTCCTGCCAGGAAGAAATGGCCAGGAGGTCCCCTGGGAACAGCTACTGCATGCTGGCAGCAGTTCCCATTGCAGGGCTGGCTTTGGCTGGTTTTCGCGTATCTCGAAATGAATTTCCCTTGGAGCGAGTGATCCGTAACGTCAGGAATGCCTGGTTCCAGCCCGGGAGAGGGTTTCTTCCAGGCTGACCTTCCTCCCAGCCCCCTTCCTGGCACCCAGTGCCAGGCTTGGCACAGCAGAGACAGGGGTCTGGGAGGAGAGCTGGCCTCAGAGCTCCGTGCCCTCTGGGCTGTTCATCTGGCTGTCCTGCAGTGGAGTTGCTGGGGAAACCAAAAAACGCCTCAATAAGCAAAGGAAAAGCACATTCAGTGCCACGCTGCTCCTGGTGCAAAATGAGAAACATCTTGTCCTGGCCACAGAGCCCTTGTCTGTGGCAAACCCAGTGTGCTGATGTGGGTAGGGAAATGGGGCAGGGATGAGGGCTGGGGCTGTGGGCAGAGGAAGGTGACACGTGGCTTGTGGCTCATTGTTGGCCTTGGCTTGTGAGATCGATAGCGGATGTAATTCATCAGTCGGTGTCACTGCTGGGCTGTGGGATGGGCCACACCTGGCCAGGTGAGCAGGAGGGCTGATCCCAGCAGCTCCAACTCCCTACAAGCCTCTGACCCTCCTCACCCCATGGGAGGCTGTAGCTTGTGTTAAAGCCTGTACACTGAGAAAAGCTCTTGGCTGTAAAGGGATGTGTTAAAAATGCCCTCCTGGATAGGTAAAACCTTTGTAAAGACATCCCAGACAGCAGGAAAGAATGTTGTCAGCTTAGCCCCCAGCTATGGGAGCCATCCATCTGCATTGTGCTTCTCCCCTTAGGGTGGGAAGGGGTTGAGTCCCCCTCCATGGGGATGATTTCATGGCTGTGGCAGCATCTGGAATCTGTGGGCTGGTGTTGAGCAACCCCAGAGCTCATACCTGTGGAACCCTCACCGGGGCTGGCCCCAGGGCTTGTAGGGTGAGGAGAAATAGTTCTGGGAAGTTGCATAACCCTGGGGAGGGCAGGAGGTTTGTGCTTGTGGCTCCTTGAAAGTCCCTGAGTGCAAACTGAGCTTTGGTGTGCAAATTGCCATTGTGGCCAGACAGCTGATATCTGGGAGGCTCTCCAGCTTTTGTGCTGTAACTGCACTCCTTGGGCCTTTGGATCCCGGACACATTTTACAGGCTTGTTTGTTTACATGCTTTTTAAGAGGTGAGGCAGGGGAAGCTCTTCCTTCAGGCGAGTCATTACCGATAGTGAGTGCTCTTGAACGTCACACTGTATTGCACTGCAGTTCAGCTGAACTGACAGACCAGTTTTTAAGCCTTGGGTGATAAAATGGGGTTTGTTCTCAATACAGGAAGCAAGAAATTGCCTTATTTGTGAGGCTTTGGTGCCCTGTGAAAAACTGACCTATGGATGCCAGGCTTTATGCCCGGGAATAGCAAGTCCTTCCAAGTTCTCCCTTGTCACAAACTGAAGGTCCTGCTTTTCCAAATGCTTGTGCTGCAAACTCCTGGCCAGGATCCTGTTGTGTTGTTTTTGACCCTGTGTGTTTAGGTGAACTTCTTGAATCTGTAGTGCTCAGGAAATTCCCCTCCCAGTCTGGCTCTTGCTTCTGTTCTAGGGAAATTCAGCTATTTTCAGGGTGATGCAGATAATGCTTTTGCTGGAGAGGAAGTTCAGCATTTCATGTTTTTTCTGTTGGAAGTGATGTGCTCAGCACAGGCTCTGAACCTTCTGTGAAATGATTCTGAGGAGTGGCCTGATATTTAACACTTTTCCGTGCCCATTTGCAGGTGAGAGAAACTGAGACCATGGATGCTGGATGGCTTGACTACCCTGCCTCTGGAGACCTGCCAGATGATGAAGACATTGGTGGATTCAGGCCTCACTTAACTTCTGATGGGTTGGATATAGATGAATCATCTGGGTCTGGAGGTAAGTAGGGAAGGGGGAGAATGGATCTCCCTCAGCTTATGGTGTGAAATATCTTTCAGCACCAGCCCTTGAGTGATGGGCTAAGTGCACAGCCAGAGCTCCAGAGGAACCACAGTGTCAAGTGGAGATGAGAAAGCCTTGTGAATCGTAGTCACTCAGATGGGAACAGTGAAAGTGCTGTGATGTTGAATCACTTGGGGAGGCCAGATGGAGTGTAGCCAAGCTTGTCTTGCTGCATTGCATTGGCTGGATCTCTTTCCTGTTGAACTCCAAAGAACTGCTGAGAAACTTAAGAAAAAAAAATAAATCTATTGTTGAGGCAGTATTAAAAGGCTTAAAGTTAGTATCTCAGCAGAGGCCAAACAAGGTAAAGGACTAACTGGTGTTCAAGTGAACTCTCTGTGACATGCAAAGCTCCCTGCCCAAACCAGTTTCTGTAGCTTTGTGTCCCTTTATGTGAGCATTTGTTCTCTAAAAGTAAAAGAACAAGTGCTGAAATAGGTGGCTGACATGTTTGGGCAGATCTGGAGGGTTGGTGAATGATCCTTTAGGGATGGGCTGTGGGAGCAATGCCCTCCATTTGGCATTACCTTAGTAAGCTATGGCAGGTCTGCTCTGCAGGAGCCAATGGATGCAGGTGAAGACCCCTCCCATAAGAGGTGTTGGTTTCAAGATTACTTCTCATGGTCTTGTGCAATCAAAGTCCTTAAATTATAAAAGTCCCAGTAGATAAGAGGGAGTTGTAGAGGACAAGAGTCCTAGTTTGTCTGCAGCTGCTGGTACTGCAGGAAGTGTCTGAATTCTGGGTAAATGGCATGTAATGAGAAGAAAACTTAGCCTTCTCTATTTTTTTTTTTCCCCCCTCTCTCTACAGACTACTCAGACTCTGAAGAAGGCATATATCTCACCACCATGGATACTCCTCTGGTAGGTATTTCCCCCTGTGTGTTTTTAAGCTCTTTTGGCCTGTCTGTGAAACTTCTGAATACCCTCCTCACTGCAGGACGTGTCATCAAGGCGAATCCACCTGCATGAGCAGGAACAGTGTACTTAAAACGCACTGAGCAAACTTTGTATTCCCTGCACGCCCTCCTGGTTTCAGCTGTAGGTAGGCTGGGTGCTTGCTTACTGATGGGTGTGGTTTGTCTGTGTTCTGTAGATATCTGACAACTATATCCCTGGAGATACTGGGAGAAAGATAGACGGTGAGAAGAAAAACACAATGGTGGACAACGAAATCATTCCAGACAAAGCTGTACCTGTCGAAGAGAACCTGTCCAACAAGATCTCCATGGCAAGCACAGCCAACAGCAGCATCTTTGAAAGAACAGAAGTTCTTACAGGTATTATTCCACCTTCTCCTGATAAATCATTAATACTGAAAATCAACATGGCTTCTGTTCCCTCTTTCTCTGGGGAACAGCTCCCTGCTGACAAGGGGAGTGAGTTTTGTTACCTCTGTGACTACTTGCAGTGGGGTGACTTCTGCTTTCTAGTCCTTAAGCAACAGCAGAGCCTGCTGCTTGCCTCGCTGGGGTAAACAGCTTGTTTTGAGCCTGCCAGCTGATGGTTGGCTTAAGTCATGTGGCAGCTGCTCTGCACCCAGATACTGCTTCAACAAGAGGCATTTCTGACCATAAACCTGTGACATCATAGAGTTTTCATGTCAAATACAGGGATTTTCCTTTAACCTGTGCCCAAGTCCTGCCTTCTCTGAGCCTTGCCAGGAGCCAACCAACCCCTCTAAGGGATTTGAACACCTGATTAGCTGTAGTACTGATGTCTAGAGGAAAACCAAGATACTGGCTCCCCCTCAGCAAGTGGGAAAGGCCTGTCTAGCACATTGCTGCTTCAGGTACTTGGTCTTATGGTCCAAGTACAAACCTTGGCACATTGTGCCAATTGCAGCCATCCTTCTAGCTGGAGAAGAGACTGGAAGAGTGGTTTGCAAAGCCACCTAGCAAAGAAGCTGATGTAGTGCAAGGAGTAGGTGTCACAGCAAAGGATAAACCAGCCAAGTCTTGTGGCCACCCTTGGTGTGAGGGGAGAGGAAACCTTCATGTTTTTTAGCGAGCTTGATTTTGGTTTTGGTTTTCTGGTGTGGTTTTTCTTTTTGAAGGGAAGTGGTGTTGGTAGCTGAATGTTGCTGATGAATTGGAATACAGAGTCCCCAGAGTATGCTCTCACAGGGAGTTAACAAAGCATTCAGACTGGAGCTATACCATTTTCCTGTGGGTTGTGGTGGGGCTCTTCTTGGTGGATTTTTTTTCCTTTAGTTTTGTCTCCGTGCAGGGAGGATATCTTCTTATCAACATGTCTTTCTTGGACTAAACTGGAAGATTAGCACAAACTGGTTAATGTGGAACATGTGATTATTGTGTGGTTGGATTGGAAGCAATCTCTGGCCTTTCCCAGTAACATCTGCTGTTGCTCAAAGCGCCAGCACATATGGTCATGGCACATGGACACTGACTCTGGAGGCACTTCTGGGGGCTGGTACTCATGAAGCAGATTTTTGAGATGTAGCTGACTTATCCCATGCTCTTTTTCTTCCCCAGCCCTCATTGCAGGAGGAGCTGTGGGCCTCCTGTTTGCTGTCTTCCTCATCCTCCTCTTGGTCTACCGCATGAAGAAAAAGGACGAGGGCAGTTACGACCTGGGGAAGAAACCCATCTACAAGAAAGCCCCCACAAATGAGTTCTACGCTTAAAGCTCAGCAGCACCTTGTGCCCATCAAGGGACAAACAAACTGTATGGAAACACTGTGCCCTCAGATGAGATGTGCTGAACAAATGCTCTTTTTGGATTGAATTTCAAAGTGACTTTGAGAGAAAAAACAAACTTCCTTCGTGACCCTTCCCATCCCGCTCAGCTAACAAGGGCCCAATGAAATACAAAGAGTCTGAAAAAAGCAAACCTCAGTGTATTTTTTTTCCTAAGCTAGTTGTAAAAAGAATAAAGATGCCAAATTTTCTGCTTGGTTTTATAGAGAGTATATAAACACAAACCAGACTGTATGGAAGCAAACACCATGTGTTTGCATCCAGCGTGCTGTGCTGGGATTGGCTGCTTCTATAGAAGATGGCTTTTTTTTTTGTTGTTGTTATTTTATAAATCTTGCTACTAGATGTCTTGCAGCAGGCTGTTGATGTGAAGCATTTTTGTGGAGAACTATTTATGAATCTCTTACACTACAGATAATGTTGCCTTATCAGGGAGTAAAAGGCCCAGAGGGGCTCAAAATCCCTGAATGCCATAAAGGGCCTATGGGAATGTCTTCCCCAGGAGACTTCTGTCTCTTCCTGTCGGCCCCAGGCAAGGGTCATTAGTCCTTGAAACCAGGACAGCCAGTTGTGTTTGGCTATGGTGACACCCTTTCCTTGCCTTCAGTCTCTTACCTTTTTTAAAGGATTGCTTGTAGGATTTTTTTATAACAAAATTTTAAAGAAAAATAGCCTAATGTTTATATAAAGTTTGTAGAAATTGTTTTGAAATAATAAAAAAAAAATCTACTTTTTTAATTTCCTCAGATTTATTTTTTCAATCCCTTTGTGTTTCCTTTGGCCGGGCATTTGTCTAGAGATGCTGTTTTATATGATTCATATTCAGAACTGAACCAGAGTTAGCTACAGTGTGTTACAGGTTTCTTCTAGTTCTATAGCAGCTACTGTAGAGAGTAAAGATATTTATGGTTTTCTCATAACTTTTTTTTAGGAATTTTTTTTAAAAATAGAATTATTTATAGTTTCTGAAATGGCTGCTTTCTCATTTGGTAACTCTTATGCTTTTTATGTAAAACACTAATATAATGAGTGTCTGTGAAAACTATTTAAGCTTTATTCTGTGAATTTCAATTATAAATTCAAGGCAATAACTTCTGTATGCAAAGTTGGATGCATAATATGATTGAAGTAGGGAAAAGACAAGAGTATTTCTAGGCTGTAATATATTACAATTGGTCCTATAGAGCTATATATTATATATTTTACTGAGAAATATACAGTTAAGAGTGAAAAGGCTGGAGTTAATTCTTCAGCAGCCTTATGGTGTGTAAGATGCTTTTGATCTTGTTTGTGCTGCTGTTTGTCCAGTGTCTTGTGTACAAGCACGAGTGGGTTTGTGCTCAGGAAGGCAGCTGGGAGCAGCCAGAGCCCTGGGGCTCTGCCATCCTGTCCTGGCTGTGCCTGGAAGCGGGCTGGGGTGGGTGATGTGCTGGGTTTGACCCTCAAGAGTTGGAGCAGAGATCCCCACCTGGGGTTGCTCTTTGAAGCAGGCATTGGAAGCTTGCGGTATGGAGACAGTAATTTAATGCTTGGGGGTTGGCTGTGTGTGGCAGATCCCCCTGCGGTGCTGTGCCCAGTCCTGCCTCTTGTGGAAGGCTGGACTGGTAGCTGAGCTCTGCCTGGGCAGCCTCTCCCACCTGGGAGCACTGAGCTTTCATCGGGGCAAGCTCTGAACCCCTTGCTGAGGGTCTTTAACATCCCCTGTACATGGCTCCTGCCTCCACTGAGAGCTGGACCAGTCCTCATGGAGCAAAGGGTGATGTGTCTGATGCCTCTGTGCCAGGAAGGTGTTCCAGAGCTGTGTGCAAGTCACGTCTCCTGCAGCTCTGAGGCTGGTGTGGGTTAAAACAAAAATCAGAGTGTGGGTGCCCAAACCTGGGTAGGCAGCAAGGAACCAGGCAGTTGTAAAGGCTGTTTAGAAATCTCATGGCTCCTGAAGCCTTGTTAGTGAGGCTTTGCTGTGTAAACTTGAGGCCAAATCCAGAGAGGCAATAGAAAAAATGTTGGGCCCCTTCTCAGAGCGAGGCAGGCGAGGTGGGAACACAGGGAAGTGTGTGTTGGGACAGGGGTGGGAGAGAGGAGGTCCTCCTCCAGCTGACTCACTCACTTGGTCCCAGTACAAGCGTGTTCAGGGAAACTGTGGGCTCTGGGAGGCTCTCAAAGCTGCACAGAGTTCACTGGAGGCTGGGAGGGAGGGGGAGGGCTGTGCTGCCTGTGGACAGCACTACCAGGAAGGCAGGAGCTGTGTCTGCTTCTCGGGATATTTAGATTCTCTTGTGTAATTGCTCTTGGGGTTTTTCCACTGTTACTGATTTTAATTTTTTTTTTTTCCCCTCAAATAAATGGTACTTTCTAAACCTGGCTTTTTGGACTGTTTCTGATCTAAAATTTCTTTTGGGAGCTGGATAACCAGGAGCTCGTGTTTGTATAACTTCTTGGTTTACCAAAAAGGGAGGCATGCTGGGACCTGGCTCGGTGGCTGCAGCTCAAAGGGGCTTTGTCAGTGGCTCCAGAGCTGCCTCCACCAATCTGACCCACAAGTGACTCCCACTGTCCCTGGCCTTCTCCAGGCAAGTGAAGCGAATCTGTCCTGTCTGTGGTGGTCAGTTCTGTGATGGCACTTTTTGAGGGCTGTCTTCTTGCAGCCAGAAGGGACAGAGGGAGGTAAAGAGAGCAGCACCTGCCTGTGCCCTCAAACAGGAGAACGATGTGCTGGGGTGGTCTTGCTCCACCAAGTTTCAAGCCAACCCTGTTTAACCAATGTAGACCTTCAAGTGGGGGCAGAACTGTTCAGATTGTTTGCGATCAGCTGCTCTGGGAGCAAGTCCACAGGTGACTTCATGATGTTTTGGACTAAAACAACTGCTCTTCTAAGCAAGATGTGGAGGACACTGCTGTTTCTCCAAGCCCCTCTGCTCTCCCAGCTTGGTGCTCTCAAGGGACAGGACCCATCTCTGTCCCCATGCAGATGGTGGGCTGTGCAGAGAGCAGGGAACAGTGCTGAGGCTCCTCAGAAGTGCTGCATTTAAATGGATTATCATCATTGAGAAAATCTAATTCCCTTCTCCCTCGTGGGAATTCCTACTCCAGGTGGTTTGGATTAGCAAGGATGAAGGGAACAAATTGGGACTAGCACACAGGCTCCGGCAGGGGTGAGTAAGTAGCACATGCTTATTCTGTTCCCTGTTGCCTGCTTTGTCACCACTGTGCTCTCACAGGTCCTCTGAGGATGTGATCCAGTACGAAGAAAAGCAGAGCCATGTGCTCTCAGAGCTGTCCTGTGTTCTGTGGGAGCTGCTGGTTGATGTATGATGTGATCTTCAAGTTCTTGTGCCTCGTGTGGCTGTGACAGGTTCTTGGACGTGCTGCTTGGAACAACCTGTGGTTTTTGTTAGGTTTCCCCTCCCCCCTTTTCCTTCTCTCCTGGGCTTCGTCTCTCTGTTGCAAGAATCCCGTGTACTTCCAAAACCGCCCCCAGTGTGAAAGCGCCTTGTTTTTGCAAAGCAATCTGGATGGGTAGTCTGCAAATCCCTGGAGCACAAGCCTGGCTGCCTGCCTGTCCTTGCAGAGCCCCATTTCCTGGGATGGATTTGTCACCATTCCTTCTGTCTGCCTTTCTGCCCTCCCTGACCATCCTGCCTGTACCTGGTGTGTGCTGAGAGGCACTAATGCCTTGTGCATTCCTGGTCTTCATCTCTGACCTCAGAGATGACACTCATGTTTTTCTTCTTAGTGCTACTCTGGCTTTCAAACCAAAACCTCGAGGATCTGCTTCACCAGGCTTCAAAACAGCTGGAACCCTCCCAGATTCTAAAGTGGTGCAGTGCCCAGGGTCAGGTCTGCCCTTCCCAAATGCTCCCTGGCAGGAGAATCACTGGGTAGCTGGAAGATGAAGTCTAACCTTTCTGATCCCATTTACTTTATGGCTTCCCTGGGGCTTTGAGGAGCAGTTTATGGATGTCTGGGTCCCTTGTCTTGCAGTGTGAGCCATGGCACTGGGGTGAAGTGCCAAAATGGGTCACAGCAATGGTGTACAGCAGTGTATGTGATTGTAGTGCCTGTCCCCAACACTTCTAACCTGCAGAGGCTGAAAAGGCACAATTCCTGAACCCTGGAGACACGGTGTTTCCCATAAGCATCCCCTGGGTGCTGAGTGGGGTGCACAGTTGTGCTCCCTGTGGCAGCAGGCAGGGATTGGGAGAACCTAGAGGGTGGGGGTTCCTAGTACAGCCCTTCTCTGCCCACAGAGGCTCAAGTAGGGGCTTACTGGGCTCCCAGTTAGCTGGATAAGATGGGACTTAAGGTGCTGGAGGTAAAACAGCAGGTTGTTCTTGGGGCTGGGGTCTGCCAGGTGAGAACCTTCCCTGAGTATCACTGGGTGCAGCTGACCCTTTTGCTGCTGGGATGTTATGATAGTTGGGGCTAAAACCTTTCAGCTCCTCCTTCACCATCCCCTGTCCCACCTTTCTTGGTGCCAGCTGTGGTGCTGATGCCCAAGGCTCTGGTGTTTTTTACCAAGCCTGTCACCTGTACCAAAGTGACTCCTTTAGGGTTGTGTTTGAGTTGGAAGGCACCCTAAAGCTCCCCTTCTGCACTCTCCGTGCCACGGGCGCACCTTCCACTAGACCAGGTTGCTCCAAGCCGCGTCCAGCCTTGCCTTGAGCACTTCCAGGGATGGGGCAGCCGTAAGTTCTTGGCGGAACACCGGGACACCCCCGGGTATCCCCCCGCTATCCCCCCCCTTTCCCGGCTCCCTCCCGGCCCGTTCCCCGCGTGTCTGGCGCCCCCTCCCGGACACAGCCGGCACCGCTGTCCCACCGGGGAGGGGACTATTTAGGGGGGCGTCCCTGCTGCCTAAAGTCTGTCCGACCGGCCCCCGCTGCGGGTTCGGCCACGGGACTGCGATCGCAGTAATGGTGATAAATCCTGCTGAATGTTAAAGTTTATAGTTTTTAACTCTTTTTTTCGCCCCCCTTTTTTAATTTTGCCTTTTCAATTTTTTTTTTATTTTTAATTTTCCTCTCCCCTCCCCCCCACCCCCTTTTTGTTTTTTTGTTTTGTTTTCTCCTTCCCTCTCCTTCCTCCCTGCCTTCCCCCGTGGAGTTTGGCGAGGGCAGGGATGGACACGAGTGCGGGTGTCCCCAGGGCTCTGCTCCTGTCCCCTGCGCTGGTGGGAAGGTTCGGCGTGCTGGGGATGCTCTCCAGTGCCAAAGGCACGGGGCTCACCAGCGGGCACTGCCCTTGCTCCCGCAGCTTGGTGTTTTGCCCAGAACTGGAGGGGAAAGACACGGTTTTTAATCACAGGCTGGTTATTTCGGGGAAGCCGGGGGTGCGGGAGGTGGTCTGGCTGCTCCCGGCGCATGGAAGGGAACAATGGGGCCACTGTGCGGCCGAACGCCCCGGCTCCTGTCAGAAAGGTCCAGCGAGGGGTTTTCAGCACGTTTCTATTCCCCTGCTCAGGTATAATTACACGGGGGAACAAAGAGCCCTTCAAACCCACCAGCTCCCCCAGCACAGCCCGGGGACTGAGGGCACACGCTCGTGTCGGCTCTCGGTGGGCTGCGAGGGGACAGGGACAGACACAAAGGCAGCCCAGCGGGGCTGGTGACACCGGGCAGGGCCGTGGGGACAAACCCAGAGGGCATCCCCAGCTTCCCTGGTAGCCAGGGCTGGAGTGGGGAGGGCTCCTCTCCACAGTGGGCACCCTGAGGCAGAAAGCAAAGAGCAAATCTCACCCCACCTCTCAGCACCAATCCTGCTCTTCCTGTTCATTTGGCCATATGCTGGAGGGGGTTTGATACCAGGCCTGATGCAGAGGTGAGAGGCACCAATAGCAAAGTTGAGGCTTCACCCCTAAGCTGTCCAAGCCCAAACTGGCCAGGGCAGGAGGCTGGATTGAGCAGGACATGGGGCACGGGAGTGCTGACAGCCAGCAACACTGTGCAGCCAGGGTGCTAGCACACTGCACTGCATGATACTGCCTGCTCCCCACAGAGCTCTGGGCAAAGCCACGCTGGGATCCCGCTGAGCCCCACAGCCCTGGAACTGTGGGATGCTGAGTCCTCACTGGGCTCACGGGGAGAGAGCTGCACCCAGACCTTTCCTTCTCAGTGCTGATCTATAACTGCCTGCCTGGGTTGCACCCTAATTACTGCAGCACTGCATGGAAAGCAGGCCCATGGTTTTCAAGCTCAGTTGTTTATTTAAGCTGTTAAAAAAGCTGCTTTCCCTCCCTAGTGAATTCTGAGAAAACTATCCGTGTGTTTCTTTTGAGAGCAGGATGAAAGCAGATTGCCAGCTCCCTCCATCCTGCCCCCCCTTAGCTGGGTTCCTCAGGTCCCCCAGCAGTGCTGCAGAATGGGGATGGCCAAAGAGAGCCATGTCCAGCACTGACCCTGCACCTCTAATCTGGCCACCAAGCCCCAGCTTCAGCCTTGGGGCAGTGATTCAGTGCTGCAGCCCAGTGGGATACTGCTGGCCCCTGGGCTTGGTCCTTCCCTGAGCTGCAGGGAGTCCAGAGCTTGCCAGAAATGAGCTTGTTTTCAACTTGTCTTTAGGAAAAAAAAACCACAGAAAAAAAAAAAAAAAAAAAAAAAAAAAAAAAAAAAAAAAAAAAAAAAGGAAACCTAATTTTCCACAGCCTTTTTGGCTGCATGGGCAGGGCTGAATGCCCAGGGTCGTGGGCACAGAAGCGTGGCAGTCTCCTCCCCTGAACAGCCCATCTCAGGTCAGGGGCTAATGATACCTCCTCCTGGCATTGCCAGTGACATGGGCACCCATGGGTGTCTCCAGCTCGCTCTGTCCTTAATGCTGTTTGGGTTTCTTTTAGGGTCTCGTCAGAAGGGCCACATGCCTGAGCAGTTCCCAATGCCTCTTGAGCAGGTAATTGTAATTCCTCAGCAACCCAACTCAGCTTATTTTGGCCCCAGCATAGTTTTGCATCCTGACGCCCAGCTGGGTAATTTATAGCTCTGTCAGAAAAAGGATAAAGTCAGCACAGGGTTTCTGGGCACTGCCCAAACATACAGCCCTGTATGCTGGTGCCCTTGGAGGGATGCTTGAGGCAATGGGACCCCAGTGGGGTCTGTGGGTAGGGCTGAGACCAGTGCAAGGGCTTGGTAGGGAGGGGGATTTTATGGCTCGTGATGCAGGAATAGCTCCTTGGTTCAGTCTTGTTGTCCAAGTCCCATTTCCTGCAATGAACCAGCCCTGGGCATCAGTCCTGGGGGCACCTTGTTTCCAAAAAAAGGGGTTTTTTTCTGTTCCTTTCCCTCTGCGGGGCAGAGCAGCACCCCCACATCCCCTGTTCTGGAGGGCTGGGGATACAGACATTTATTTACTCTGATAAGTGTGGGCTGTGGGCTCTGCCTGGGGCTGTGGGACAGGGACAGCCCCAGATGAAGGGCTGGGGGAGACAGGCTGCTCTGGGGCGTGTCTCGAACTCTGCAGCAGCTTGTCCAGATGTGGGCTGGGGCTGGGCCGGGCTCACTAGATGGCAGCAGCTTCTTCCGAAAGCGCCTCACAGTGTCACACAGCCCAGGCAGGGAGGGAAACAGACCCAGAACAGGCTTGGTGTTCCTCTGGGGTATTGTGTCATGGAGGGAAAGCCAGGATTTTATTTCCTTCTTGATGTTTTTGAAGATAACACTCACTGCTGGGCCCTGAAATGGCTCCTTGGTGTGATGGGGCTCTGGGCAGTCCCAGCTACACCCTGGATACTGGGAGCAGGGATTCCCATTGCCTTCAAGTCTCACCATCACCCAGGGATGCTGAGGCAGCACCACTTCTGCACATAATGTAAGTTGCCCTTAGCATCCTTTAAGCATTTGGTCCTTTTCCTAAATCCCCAGCTCTTGGAGCGATGTGATGGGGTTTTTATGCTTGATTTTGTACCCGTGTTTCTGGCTGCCTTGGGGACAGGGAAAAGCTCAGTGCACAATTCAGGAGCACAGAAAAGAGCTGCCAGACGGGCTCTGCAGGCAGCCCAGCTCACCAGAGCCAGTGGGATGGTCCCTGTTTCCCGGACCCATGCTGGATTATTGTAGGATCCATCAGGGACAGGCGCTGCGGGCTCGCAAGCGAGAACATGCAACTGGCTGGCTGGCGCCTGTCCGAGACATTTGTGTTAATCAGTGATTATGCAAATAAACAGCTCTGCCACGCTACCAGCTCTGCCATGAGACGTGGAGCATATGTTCCTCATGGCAGGCAAGTGTCTCCTCCAGGAGCTGCAAAGCTCCTCGTTTCCATTGTGGGACCTGCTGTGAAAAGCAGATTAAAGACAGCCCGTGGCTGGTGGGGGGGAGGCAGGAGCCCCTCGAATCCCTCCAGCCCTCCTGCCGCCTCCTCTCCCCTTTCCCCATGTGGCTTGAATTACTGCGGCGGTTTGCTTAATCCATCAGACTTCAAGAATGAGCCACTCGGTGCTTTCTTGGCCTCTCTAGCAAAGTACTGTGCTGTAAACATAACAAGGCAGGCTTGTTCCAAGCCCTTGAAGTCAACAGGCAGTGCTTCTCCTGCCCTTCGGGTCTAGGCTGCTGCTAAATATAGCTGAGGGTGCTTTCCATTCATAAAATGTGAATTATGCCCTGGCCTCTGAGGGAGGGGAGCGGGCTGAGGAGCCTGCAGGCTCCAGACACTCCTGTGTGGGATGCAGGCAGTAACCCAAATGTTTGGCCCCATCCTTTCACAGCCCTCCAGCTCTTCCAGTAAACAGGGGAGGAAATGCTTTTGAGGGGGGATATGGGGGATCCCCTGTTTGGGCTGATTAAAGTATTTTCTTGCATCTCCACCCTCAGCTACATTAGGGCTGGGATGGATTTGCTGGGGAGGTGAGTGCAAGGGATGGTAAGAGTGGGATGATGGGGTGGCCCAAACAGCACTGGGGAAGCCCCTGCTGCCCCCACAGCAGAATAACATACTTGAGCATTTGCCAGGGATGGGAGTAGTATGATCTTGTACCACAGCTCCCAACTCCCAGTGAGCACACTGGGACCTGTCCACCTGCTTGAAGCACTTGCTTCCTTCAGAGGCCCCTCTGGATCTTCACATGATTGCTCCCTCCTCTCCAGCCTTTCCCCCACCAGCCCTTGGCTGTCAGCATGTGCTGTAATGTTCTCCCAGAGTTTTTTCACAGCAGATGCACAGAGATGTTTCTGCCAACAGCTTTTCCACCCTCTGTGAGGTTCTTGTTTTGGGAAAGAGGGAACCCCATCTCCTGGTGGAGTTTAGGGAGGTGCTGCCACTTGGGAAGCCTTGGGTTAGGACTCTGGAGACCCAAACTCTTGTATTCCCATGGGAGCCAGGGCCACACAGAAGCAGCCAAGACTCTGAGCATCTCCCTGCTGGGTGATGTGAGGCCATCCATCCCCTGCAGTCCCAAATTCAGCATCTGGAGACATAGTGTGGCAGGGGGTGCACACGGTGAGGCTGAGGATGGACTGCATTCAGGGCAGTGCTGGCATCTGAAACACGCTGGATCACACAAAACATGCAGGTAAGCTGGGTGATCATCCATGTGAGCATCATGGGGTGCTGTACTTCCCCTGCTCCCCTGCCCTGAGGTCAGCATGGGTTGAACACTTCTGTGGGTCTGGCAGTTGGCTTGTTTCAAACTCCAGCTCAGGACTGCCAGACCAGCAGGTTTCCAGGTATACCATGGGCCTCTGGATGCCTCGTAGATCTAAAGGCTAAATGAAGCTGTAAGACCCACTCTGCATAACACTTGGGTCCAGATCCAAGAAACCTGGCTGCTTTTTATGGCATCTAGATCAGCAGTTTCCTGCTGATGCCAGCACTGCATTTCTGTGTGTGTTTAATTGTGTAAAACAACAGAGCTCAGTAGAGCCACGCCTGCTAGGGAGGAGCTGGGTTTCATGGTTTTTTTTTTATCTTTTTCCCTTTTCCTTCCTAAATAACCCCATTTGGGCCTCCAATAAAAAAAACCAAAACATCTGGTACTGGGTATTTGGCTGCTGGGAAGCAGCTCCTCATTATGAAAAGCACAGCAGCAATGCAGGGATTCCTGGTATGGATCAGCAACACTTAAGGTCGTGTTTGTGTGTTATGCCTGTCCCTCCTGGCCTTTGAATATATGGACTGAGGACACTGAGGGACTCTGTGGCTGTGGTGCTCTCTGCCAGTGTGGAGGTAAATCATGCAAGTTAGTAAAGAGGCAATTGAATCAGTAGAAAGTCCTTCAAGCCTGATTTATTGATGCTCTCATGTGAGATCTCAGCAGGGTGAGGTGCTGCTGTGACAAAGATACATGGCAGTAAATCACAGGATCATGGTGGTTGTTTGATGAGTGGGGAGGACCTTTTGGCAGAGCCATCCCAAGACCAGGATGGGGCACCCTGACAGGGCTCAGGGCTGTTCCCCTTCCCTCGGCCAGGGGCAAGGCCAAGACCCTGCCTGCCCAGCTTGCTAGCTCTGCATGAAGAGGTGGAAGTTGGTCCTGGTGAACTCCTGATGGATGCTGTCAAGTAATTTGTCCGAGTCCTGGGGGACATCTGAGAGCACCTGCTGCCCTGGGATGCAGCTCTGCTCTGGGGTGTAGGTGAATGTGAACGAGCTGGAGTAGATGAGGCCATCATCCCTGATCAGCAGGAGTGGGACAGTGATGGGATATCGCAGCCACCTCCAGTTGCTGCCGAAGGCAGACACATCAGGGACGACACACACAAGGGACTTGGGGCTCCTGGGAACAGTGCAGGAGAGGAAAATGTGCATTAACCAAGGAGGATCCCATGCAGGAGCAGTGAGCAGTGAGTGGTGGCACTTCTCCTCTGTCCTGGAGCTCAGTGTGAAGCCTCTGACCAGTTTCCTCTCTCCCCCGCCCAGTCTTTCATTTCTCTTTGCCAGGTTGGTTGCAGCTCTCTGAGGTCCCTGTCATCCCCCACCTACTGCTGTCCCCAGACTGCAGCCAGGGCAGAGAGCAGGCACCAGACTCGTCCCTGCCCCTCCTTGCAATGCTCATGCTTGATCCCACAGGATGGGCAGTACAAATGCCCCACCTCCAAGGTCTGCAGACACATCCCTCCCAGAGCTGCCCAGCGCAGCCCAAACCTGGCTGCTGTTCCCTCTGGCCCCCTCAGCCATGTTACCTGTACATTGTCTCTGCTTCCACATCTCCAAACCAGACCTTGAGGTGTGTGTGGAAATACTCCCCCTGCACCTCCAGCATGGCCACGTCCCCGCCGCCTGTGAGCTGTGACAGGCAGTGTGTGGCAGTGTGTTACGTGGGGAAATGAACCAGCCTCCTTCTCCCACAGGATGCTCTGCCTGTGCATCCCAGCCCAGACCTGGGCATTCCCACAGCATTCCAAAAACTGGGAGATGCCAAGCACGGGTGCAAGGGCTCAGGAGCAGGAGGCACAGCACAGAGAGGTGATGGAGAGGTGGGGGCAGCCCATGGCTGTGCCCACCTGCAGGGCAGCGATGAGTGGCACGGGGCTGACGGGCTCACGGACACAGGCCAGGCTCTCACTGAAGGTGTATTCCACTGTCTCCGTGCTGATGATGGTCCAGCACGAGCCATCATTCAGCAGCTCCCGGTTGGCTTCCTTTGGGCAGGGAGATGCCTGTGGAGAGTCACAGCTGCCAACACACTGCTGTGTGGACAGGAGTAGGGCACAGGGGCTGGGATGCCTGGTTTCTGCCCCCAGTGTCTTGGTTCCCACAAGTGACTGTCTCGCTCACTGGGAAATGGGGATCACGATGCTTTTGCAAAGACCTCAGTGGTAATGTGCCCACCAAAGCATGCTGATGGCTTTGCAGTGATTCTGACCCTAATTTGGATCCAAGACCTCTCCCTGTGACATGTTTCCCAGCCAGAAGCAACAGAGACAACCCTGGGGGTCCTCACCCTTCCTGCACTGCTGTACCTGGAACTGGATCACTTTCTCCGTGGAGAGACACAGGTACATGCGGTCGCTGCCTTGGAACTGGAAGGCACATTTGTGGAGCTGGGAGATGGGCTCGTCCACGTCCAGCATGGCATACTGCTTCATCACCTTCCGGATGATCTGCGGGCAGCATCATCCCAGGGATGGCACCTGTCGCTCAGAGCCGTGGAGCGGCCAGTCCGTGTGCCCGGCACCCGCAGGGATGGGGGCTTACCAGGGGCGGCAGTGTGACCCCGGTGGCCGTGCAGACCAGCTGGACCACGGAGCCGTAGCGGATATACCCTTCCCGCAGGGGGAACTCGCTCCGGCTGCAGCGTTCATCGGCTGGCCGGCAAAGAGAGAGGCAGAGTCACCACCTCACCCGGTCAGAGAGCAGATTAACCTGGGCTGTCTTGCTATTCGCAGGCCTGGCTGTGCTCCCAGTGCTTTTCTTACTGCCTTCTCCCCTCTGCGAGTGCTCACTGCCCAGCACGGGAGAGCGGGACTGGGATGCGGTACCTCGAAGGGACACCGCTGGAGGCAGTGTGGGCAGGGATGCTGCTGTGCTCTGCCCTCTTCCAGGCCAGCTGCTCTTGCTGCCCTCAAAGGCATGATGCCAACCCTCAGTGCCAGTGTGAAATGGAATCGGCTCCAGAGACACACTGGGAACACTGGGCAGAGGTGAGATTGAGCCAGGTTCCCACATCCCCAGGCTAATTCCCAAGCCCTTTTGCCCTCAAGAGCTGGCTTTGCAGGAGAGGAGAGCCAGGGCTGGAGACAGGCAGCCCTGGCCATGGGTTCTTACCCAGGTGGAGGGTGAAGGCTGCCCACTGCCTGGCACTGGCGATGAAGGCTCCCCCCTCCACAGACAGGTACCGGGTGCTGACAGTCTGGGAGCGCAGGCGGTTGAAGAGAGAGACTTTGGAGCCTGAGGAGATGCAGACTGCAGGGAAAGGTGGCTGGGTTAGTGCTTGCCAGGTCTGAATTATGGCTCTGCCAAGCCAAGGGAGGAGAAGCCCTGGTTTCTGGGGTACCCAGCGTGGCAGCAGCCAGCACTGTCCCTGCAGCCTTGCTCTGTGTGCGAGTGCAAGTGAGGCCCAGGGTGTGGGGAGCACATTGGCATCAGGGCATCAGCACACCAGGGTGGGTGAACCATTTGGAAAAGAGACATCAGTATGTCCAGATATATCCTCTGCTGGGAGTTCCCATGAGCTTTGGGTGCAGCTTGGACCACTCCAGAGCTGAGCTGCAAGCACTCAGAGAGCATCCCCCCCCGGGCTGGCACCCGCTTTCCTCCCCACAGAGCTGTCCCTGTACGCACGGTCTGTGTTCTTCAGTGACTGCTTCTTCTGCGAGGGTTTGGAGATGACCTTTATGAGCTTGCTGTGGAAGGTGCCAATCTCCTGCCCGTTGCTGAAGAAGAGCTTCAGGACCAGGCGGAAATGCTTGCGCTTGTCCGTGTCCGAGATGTACAGTGCCTTGGCACAGCTGAACCCCTGCCAAGGGCAGAGAGGGGCTGCCAGCAGCTCCAGCCCAGCCCAGCCCCACCAGCCTTCCTCACCCTCCTCACCGCCCCACAAGGACATAATAGCGCCCTTTCAATGAGCCCCGGGTTCGTTTAAAGGGAGAGACGACCAGAGATGTTATTACAGGTGGAATGAAGAGCTGGGGATCGGTGGAGGCTTTATTTACACTGGGATCAGAGAATTCCTTATGGAAATGAATGTTCACATGTGATTTATCCCACATAACATGAGAAATCGCCCTGGGTTTATGGTTTCCCCCGTCCTGGCCGATATGCTGTGCCTTAGCAGCAAGGCAAGCACTGTGGACAAAGACTCTTTCTATGAGGTTCCTGGCCTGGCTCAGACCCTGCGCTCTTCAGGGACCCCAGATAATACTTTTTCTCCTTTTTTCCCCCTCCAATCAAAAGATGCCAGAGCTCTGCTGAAGCTTTTGAACTTTGGGATTGACTGGGGTTTTTTAGCTGTTTATCTGCAAATAAAGGACCAGTCTTTTGTTTTGTAACAAGCATCAGTACTGCTCATCAGGAGAGGGGACCAGGGCTGAGAGAGCTGTGCAGATTTTGGCAGCTCACCTGCCACGGGGCTGTCGACCTGAAAAGATGGTGCCAGAGAAAGTGGGGATATTTAAAAGGCAGAGGAGCCTGTCTGGCTACCTGGACTGCTGTACATGCCACAGAAGGGTGGCAGAGCATGAGTGGGAAGCTATGGCTTGGAAGGAAAGACTGCAACGCCCCGAGGATGGGGATGGTGTGACATCCCAGGGCATGGGGTGATGGTGGTCACAGCACAGCCACTGCATGAGTTGGGTTCCCAGAGTATCAGAGAGTCATGGGCTTTACCTTTGCATCTGGCTGCTCCTCAAAGCTGAGCTTCTGGGTCTCCATTAGGCTGCTGCCCATGCTGTCCAGCCCCATGTACCCACACACCCGAAATCCAGCCTCTCCCAGGTCCCTGGCTGAAAGAGAAAAGAAGCACCTTCCAGGCCCCAGACAGGCTCAGCTCTTCCTGACACAGAGGGTGGCCCAGGCTACAACCCTCCCTGGGTCTGGATTGCAGAAGCCTCAGCCTTGAGGGGGAACAAGGAGTTTGGGGAGGGGGCAAAGATAACATAAACTGGGTCACTCTTCCCTTTGCAGAGGCAGAAGGCAGCTCTCTGTGGCATGGGAGGGGATGGAGGAGAGTCCAGGACTGCTGCCCAGCACTTACCTTTTATCTGCTCCTGTTTTAACTTCCATCCCGGCCCGCTCAGGTAAACACAAGGTGGGGGGCAGAAGAATCTGCAGGGAAAAGAGAGCATTTTCTCACTGCCCTTCAGCCCCCAGAAAAGGTGCACAGGGGCAGTGGGATGGCTGTGCTGAGAGTGGAGACGTTCACCAGGGCTCACTGGCACTCAGAGCAGCCCTCTGCCCTCGGAGGTACATGGTGCTCAGTGAGGGGCTGGGCACCTCTGGCTGGGGCTGTGGGCAGGGCTGGCTGGGGGCATCAGGCTCTGCCTCTGCCCTGCACCCACTGCCTCCAGTGCCTGGCTCCAGTCCAGGACTGCTGCCACATCTGGTGGTGCCACTGGTGGCCATGAGCCCACCAGCCCCAGGATGGTCCCAGAATGGGAGGACAGGGACCCTTGCACCCCCACATCCATACCCCCAAAGCCAAGGAGGGATCAGACCCCTGCCTCTGCCCAACTGCCATGTGGGCAGGTCAGGAACAGAGTTTGCATTCACAACCAGTTTTGGAGCCCAACACAAATAAATCTCTACCAGGGGTTTGGAAACCTATTTTCCTGTGTTTTATTTGGGTTTCCACTGTCTTTGCACTTGGGTGAATGGTGCAAATTCATCCTCTATTGATACTGGATAAAGCACTAGCCGAGAAAACCCCAGTGTAGGAGGCTGGATATTTCGGAGCCCTAAAATCCTGGTTATGGGTTTATTTTAACAAGTCATCCAAAGCATGGGCTCCTGACTCTCACTGTGAAGGAAAACAGCAGCAGCATCTTTCAGCTTTAACCTGGAGGCTCTGTGCAGGTTTTCTCTCCCTTTCCAGACCTGGCATCTGATTTTCATGCTTGTCCCTTTCACAGGGTCTGGAGCAGAGGAAAGAGGCTGTCCCAGAGGGTCGGTGCTGAGAGGGCTCTCTTGTGGCTGGAAGACTCAGTCCTGAAATAACATCTTTACCTGTGGAGCAGCAGCCCCTGGCAGGAGACTGGATGTGGTGAGGACTTTGTAGGCACAGCCAGCCCTGCCTAGAGCTGTCTCCTGGGGTCGCTGGGGTCTGGGTGGTTACACCTCAGAGGCTGAGCTCGTCACCTCATAGCTATTCCATACTTGGTAATAATGGAGGAGTATTTATATCGTAAGGATTAATGGAGGATTAATTATATTGCAGTGCTGCAGTCTGACGTGACTGCCCAGGAGCAGCAATTTTGGAGATTGAAGCCAGAACCTCAGGGTTTTTTTGCAGTGTGGGAAGGGCACAAAAATAAAAAATTTTCGAAAATAGCAGCTTTTTGGAGACCATGGGCATTGATGGAAATGTCCCAGTCCCTGCTGTGGCCACATAGATTTTTAAGAGGTCTTACAGGGCACTTGAAACACTAACCTTTCATTCTTGGGGGATGTGAATAGTATCTTTACTTCTTTTACTTTGTCTTTCCTTACCACTTCATGGCACTAAGAATGTCTAACTGGAATGGATGCAGGTAGGGGCTAATATGTTTCTTGTGTTATTCAGTTAATGAAGACTAAATGAAGGCTTTGGATGCAAAGAGGTTATGATTGAAAGGAGAGGGGATATGCCAAATCATTTACTTCACCATCTTAGACTGGCAAAATCCAGCAAGGCTGAAATGGAGCTTTAGGCAGGGTTTGGAAGTGGTTATCAGAGGAGCTGGAACAATCTCCCACCTTTTTTCGTTGCCGTACGACTTCTGTGCGACTTTGGCGTGCAGTATCAGCACGGTCTGGTCTGCTGGCAGCTGCAGGTACCTCCTCACACCGTCCCGAAGCAGGTCAGCTTGGTAAGGGTTGGGTCTACAAGACAGCAATTCCCCAGCACTGTGACAGCAGAGATGGCTCCTCGCCCAGCCCTGCAGCCCTACACCGAGCAGGGAGCCTGGAGCTCCCTCCGTGTCCAGCCTCACGGGGTGGGGAAGGTGTGAAACAAATCCAGAGACAGAGAGTCATTGAAATGGACATTCCTTTAATGCAGCCAGCTGGGGGCATGTATGTGGAAGACACATCTCCCATGCAAGCAAATATTTACCCAGTGTCTTCTGGGTAGTCCCACGGGGATCTGACACTTTGCACTCCACAGATGTGCTCTGTTCAGTTACTAGATGGGTGATATAATCTCCTGCCCTCCTTGTTCTCAGTTCTTTATCCTAAACGTGTTAGCTGGATCACCAGCAAACATAAATCAACAGAGCTCTGCCAAAATCAGATTTACAGCCAGTGCCAGTGTCACTCACAGCATTAGCTGCTGCTCTGTGCCTGGAAAATTAATGTTTTATGGCCATTCCTGACTGCAGAACACACGCTGCCACCACCAAGCTCTGCTCCTGTGGCAGCCCCAGTGCTGCTGCCAGCACAGGGCTCTGGGCTCAGCCCCAGCTCACCCCACAGCAGGGCAGGAGGGGCTCCTTTCCCAGGGCTGTATCTGTTCCCTCCAGCCCTCCATCGTGGTAGACTCCTGGCTCCAGCACACAGAAGCTGAGCTCTGTCAACCAGTATCCCACCAGTGCCTGCTCCAGCGTGGCTTACTTAGTCTTGCTGAAAAGCTTTACTCCAGCTTTTCCATCCAGTGAATGGTTTATATCTTTGCACAGCCAAAGAGATCCCATAAGAAAGTTATTCAATCTTTTTCCATAATGGCAATCTGCAGCTGTTTCACTCCTCTGCTGCCAAGCAATGGTGTGATTTCAGCTTTGATCTGCTTCTGCTATTTTTCCCTTCATATAAAAGCACTACTTGGGAATCTCTCTGCAAAAGGTTTGGTTGGTTTTGAGTTTGTCTGCTTGTTTGTTTTTCACAGAACTACTGATTGTAACTGGAATAAATATAGAAATGGATCAGGGAAATTGGCTTGACCCTGAATACTTTTTTACACTAATGCAACACAGTGTTAAATGAGCACTGAACCTTGTTGGCTCCGTTCAGTAGCATTTCACCCTCAGTTTGTCAGAGACAACAGGCACAGAGCAAGAAAGAACCAGGCTGGGTGTGTGAATTTTTTCCTGGTGAGTCTCATCATTCAGTATTCCATGTAAAATTAGGAGTATAGCTTTGGGTCCTTGTGTCTCAGCTGCAGAGACACGTGCTTCATTCCTCTTAGTGTTACCCCCCAGCACCAACATGCTCATCAGTGCCCATCCATATAGCTTGGGAGCCTCTGGCATTAACCCATCCACAGAGTACAGAACAGCCTGGTACTGAGGCCAGACAGCAGCAGGGAGTATTCAGGAGCAAATTGCCAAAACCTGTGGATTAAGACGTGTGCTGACAGAGTGGCCAGCAGCAATGCCTGCTCTGCAGAGCCTCCTGCAGCACTGGCTTAGGGCAGGGCCAGGCTTGTGCAGGTATCACTGCTCCCTGCCATCCGTACGTAATTCCAGAGGCACGTGGGTTACTGCCCAGAGCCTATTAAAGAGCCTTCTGGAACAATTACCCACATGCTATTTACTGCTTGAAGTGGGAAAGTGCATGCCAAAGGCAGATAAACAGATCATAGTTCTTCAGACTTGATATCTAGCTGCAGGAACAACCACCTAGAAACCTGGTTTGCTTTTCTTTGCCCGTTCTCTGCAGCCATTGCCTTTCAAATCTGGGGGCTAAATTGTTTCAGTGACACATTTCTGAACAGTGCTCGCTATTCTGCCCACAGAGGTGACCACCCAGCATCCATCATCTGGTTTAAATTCACCTTCAGAGAGTAAAAGGGCTATTGCTAAAGCAGCTCAATATACCCACTTGGCTCCTTCTGGCACCTACAGTCTCCTCAGGGTTACAGGGAATTATTCACTTCTTCTGACATTTATTATATTAAATTATTAAAATGCTTTGGTTGTAGTGCAGTGTTAGTTCAGTGTCATGTTTGCAGCACTGCACGGGCCGGGCTCTTACAGCCCTTGCTAAAAGCTGCCTTTTCAGAGCCTGAGGTCTTGGCTGGGGCTCGCCGGCTCTCCACACAGTTGGGCATTATGTGGAAGAAGCGAGGGGAGCAAGGGGGGAGCTGCCACCTTTCTGCTACACCAATTTTTGTAAGCCTTTCCCCCTCCCTGCTCAGCCTGGCGTCACTTACCAAGGCTTTCCCTTTGCTTTAGGCCAGGATGTGACCCAGGAGAGGGTTTGTGCGCATTTGTGGTGCATCTCTAGGGTAGCTCTGCTTGAGGTGGGAAAGATCCAGGGCACCTGGGGGAATTTGCAAGCCCTGGCTGTGTTTCTGTGCCCTCTCCCATGGGAAACAAAGCAGAAAAGGAGGAGCGCCCTGTGTGCTTTTTATGGGACACACACAGCTGGACCACCTTGCAAAGGGCTGTTTCATGTGGGCACACAGGGAACCCAGGCAGGCGCCAAGAGGCTTTGGTAGGGCTGGACCCTGCCATCACATCACTGATTTTAGGAGAGCTGATGTTTAACACCACAGCTGGAAATTATCCCTTGCCTTCCCAGAAGCAAGTGTGGAGACATCACTCAGTGCTTTGTCCTGCCTCCAGCTTAGAAACGCAGCTCCCTGTGTGGGACATATCCGGGTCCTCACATCACCTTCTGTGTGTGCACCCTTGGGCAACCGCAGGAGCAGAAAAAGCAGTTTACAAGCACTGGGAGAAGCAGGCTGCCCTCTGCCCTGCAGCTTTCCAGTTCACTGAGCTTCACCAACTCACTCTGCAGAGGAAGGGATCCGATATTTTTGGTCCCCTGGGAATGAAAGTACCCGACTCAGGAGACCAAAATACAATCCCAGCAGCTATTGTTTAGAAACTGGGTCTTCAAATCAACTCTTTATACAGGAACTGTAACTCACAGTAACAGTGTCCTCAAGTGCAGGTAGCACTGAACTGAAGTGCAGAGATTTAATTTGCTGCTTGTCCCTCCAAAAGGAGTTGCCATTTGCCTCACTCAGGACACGGCTGCCCTGCAGCTTGCTGGGGACTTGCTGCCACAGAGGGCAATTGTTCTTCCCTCAGCTTGGGGAAACCAAATGTCCTAATAAAAAATATCCATTTTAGAGGTCTGGGTTATATTTTGTACAGAGCAGGGGAGAAAATGCCTGCAGTGCTCTCGGGTATGGAGTCAATGCAATGTTTATGCAAAAGGAAAAGCCATTAGAAATCACAGAAATGAGAAGCCTGCAGTTTCTGGCTTCCCTCATTTTTCAATACCTCCTTTAATCCAGACCAACCCAACCCACAGCCCTTGTATATGCATGGGTATTTATAAATCCTGTATTTTCCTCACTGCACACACAAGTGAAATTCAGCCTTTTCTGGGCCTGGGGGATTTATCAACCACACCAAGGGCAAACAGCAGCTGAGAACAGGAAGCACAAAAATCCTGTGGCTGTGAGCTCTGCGGGGAGCGGGGACCAGCCGGGGTGGTCACCCCAGCAGCACCAACACCCCCAAAATGGCCAAGTTTGGTAAGGCAGCATTGGCTCATCTGCTAGAAAATTCAGACAGCAGGGGTGATTTACAGTAGGCTCCTTTCTCTGTTCCTCCTGTTAGTGCAAAGAGGAAGGGAAGTGCTGTTAAAGCACTGAAACACAGTCCTATAAAGCACTAAAGGTGGTTCCTGCCACCACCAGGCTGATCTAAGTGCTGGGAAGAGGCGGAGGGCTGGGAAGGACTATTCCAAGAAGCCTCTGTCCACTGCACATCAATTGACCTTCTTGATGAAAGCTCAGGCTGAGGGTCTACAGCTCTCCAACACCTGGTCTGCAACTCCCTGGTTCAAACCCACCTCCCCACACTGAAGCCTCTACCTGCAGAGGTTCCTAAACTTCCAGGACACTGTAGATCAAATGGATATTAAGCTTGGGCACTACTCCAGGACCTTTTGAGTTTATGGGGCTCTCAGGTGTACTCCCAAAGCAGGGGGAGAGAAAATTAAAAAAGAAAAAGAAAAAAAAAAAGAAAAGAAAGAAATAAAGAATAAAAAAAGAAACAATGAAATTGTGGGGGAAAAAAAAGAAAAAAAAAGAGAAAAAGGAGAATAGAAAATAAAGAAAAAGGGGAATATAAAATAAAGAAAAAAGGAAAATAAAAAGGAAAGGAAAAAGGCAAAAAAGAAAAAGTAAATAAAATAAATATAAAATTAAAAAGTGAAAATGAAATAAAGGAAATAAAGGAAAAGAGAAGGAAAAAAAAAAACCGAGAGAAGGAGAGG
>VXBX01004414.1:233646-252086 GCA_013400415.1 Scytalopus superciliaris
CCCTGCGGGAACCGAGAGGAGAGGAGGGGGTGAGGAGGGTGCGGGTGAGCCCGGTCCAGACCCCGATCCCAGTCCCGATCCCCATCCCGCTCCCAATCCCGATCCCGGTCCCCAACCCCATCCCGATTCCCATCCCCATCCCGGTCCCCGTCCCCATCCCTGTCCCGATGCCCTTCTCGGTCCCCATTCCGGCCCTCCGGAGGTCTGAGCAGCTCCGACGGGCTTTTTTCCCCGGAGCGGGGCTGGCAGGAAGAGGAGCGGCGATCCTGGGCGTCAGGAGCAGAAAGCAAAGCCCGGAGGAGAGGAAGAGCAAAACTTTTGCCCCGAAGGGTTTTCCCCCACGTTTCTGTGGGTTGGAGCCCTCCCGACCCCCGGCTGTGCGGGCTTGGCCCCCGCAGCGGTGCCAGCGGTGCCCGGGGCCGGGGTATGTGCGGTGGGGCACTCAGGGCACGGTACCCGCCCGGTCCGTCGGTGCTGTGCGAGGTAGGTGAGCTCTTCCCCGCCGTCGGGATGGCTCAGCCTGCCTGCCCTGCTCACCTTTTGCCTAGCTGTCGGGCAGGTTGCCTGCTTACACAATCGAGGATCTCTTTTAGCAGAGAATAATAAGGTCGGGTACACCTGGGCAAGGTCTATTGAGCAACAGGAGATCGAGATCTTGCAGAAAGATAAGCTCAAAAGTGTGCCCTAAGTTTGTTACGCACAGTTTCTGCACGACTGGAAAATTGAGTCTGTGCATACTCGTAAATATGTTTGCACAAGCAATCACCCACCTTCAGCTTATCATTCCAGCCGTTTCACAGGATAAAATTAGCTTTGGGCACTTTTGTTCCAAGCAATTACATGGGAAAACTTGTTTGGAAAATCAGATTAATCTGCAATCATCGTGTTTGTGCGAACATGCAGCCATCTGAGATAAATGGAGCTGAGCAGATGCAGGAGGTGGTGGTACGTGCTCTCCTGGAGTTTTGCCCCTTGTTCTGCAGGGATAGCCTTTGCTGTGGTGCAGAAAGCTGCTGAATCCATCCGGGAGACAGGATGAAGAGTGGGAACCGGTGTGGTTGAGGAGGCTGACAGGGAAGCGGGACTGTCCCACGTTAATGGAAGACACCACATACGTTCAATGGGACGGGGGGAAGAGAGGTCCAAGAGAGGAGCCAATTCAGAGCCCCAGCTCTGAGAGGACTTCACCTCTTCTGCTTAAATCCACAGGATTTTTGCTTTATTTAAACCCAGATTATTTATAAAGTTACTATGAAGTTCTCCCTGTGGAACTCCTCCCTCTGGGACCCTCTATATAATTTCTTGGTAGTTAAGATGGTTTGTTTGGTGGGTTTTTTTGTCCCTTCAAGAACAGGAGCAATTAATCCCAGGCAGCGAGCATGCAGGTTCTCAGTAACAAGCAGAAACTGCATTTCACAAGCAGGTTCTTGTGATCTCTGCAGGAATTCATTAGATTGGCATTTGATATCAGCAAAAAGGTGTGTGGGGGGAAAGCTACTCTCAGATCTCAGCTCTGGTATTTGCCACTAGGATGTGGATAAATTTGGCCTCATCCGAAATGCAAATTCCCATCTGGAAAGCATGCGAGAGATCTTGGTGTTTGTAGTAAAATGACACTTTCCATCGAAGCAGACAGGGGATTGCTGCATCCAACTGGAAAAAGCTGTTGTTGATTTTTGTGGGAGTTGTAGCCCTAATTTGTTGTTGAAGAATTAGAAAAACTGTATGTGCTCAGTACAAGATGGGCTCAGGAGCTGCTCTGATAGACGATGGTAGAAAAAGGAGAAGCTGTGGCCAACAAGGCAGCCTGTTGTAAGCAATCTGCGGTCACAGAAGATGTTTGTGCTCTGATTGCTCATAACATAGCATTTCCCTTGAGGTTGGCATTAGGGGTTAAAGGTTTTCAAGAGAACTCTTTGTTTAAACATCTTTAAAGTTTCCAATAGGGGCCCCTTTGTTCCCTCTGGAGCAGTGTGCCTGCCTTGTTAAAAACTCAGCACTCATAAAATGCTATTTACAAATGCCTCATGAATAGGGCTGAAACACGGAGGGGAGATAAGTAGCGTTTCTATCTACACACACATGGGAATTCCAGGGTAGCCCTACCATGAGTGAATAAATGGGATGTAGAAAACACATGTCCAAAAAAAAGATGGAGTGGTGCTTATAAAGAAACTTATAAAAGTCAGTTACTCCCCCTGCAGCAGTCGGTCCCTCTCGTGCCAGATGTCACAAGCGTCTCCTCCAGCCGTGCCAGGAGGCTGAGTGCCTCCTGCCACTTGTCAGTAATCGTGTTTTCTCCACTTTGGGCCCAAACAGTAGCAAATTGAGCACTTGGGCTCTGTTGGGAGCTCGCTCAGCTGCCATAAGGGCTCCATTGATCAGCCAGGCACAGGGACCCTGACTCAGCCCTGTTACCTGCTGCGGGCTGGCAAGCATCGCCCCTCTGCTGGTACTCGAGCACAGATGTACCTTTAGGTGTCAAGTAACATTTTTAGCTCTTAGAAGGCTTTGGTCCTCTTCTGTCTTGATTAAATATAAAGGATTTAAAACCAGCTCTGTTAAAGCAGGAGTGAGTACAGGTGTGTGCTCAGGAGACTCCAGGGGCTGGTGCACAGCGATGGCAATGTTTCCATGGGATGCTCCAGACTGCCTTGCCTGATCCTGTGTCTGAAGCTTTTCTTGTTCTCACACAGCTTGCACTTCTTGGTGTTTTTAACTCGAGGCTAGATCCATCTTCCCTGGCAACTTCCTGCCATTGCCTCTGCCTTATCTGCCTTCATCTGCAAACTTCTGATCCTCTTGCCTTGCAGGCACTTGGTTGCCCACATGAATCCATCACTAGCCTGATCCTTCCAGTGCCCATCAGGGAAATCCATAGGGCTGAACTGTTGTCCCTTGCAGAGAAGAGGCAGTAACTTGTTTTCTCTCCAGACTTCAGCTTTCCTGTCTCTAGGCTGTGTCCTGCTGCTTTGCTGGTTGATTGCCAGTGTGCAAATTTGGGAGTCTTTGACTGCAGTCTGTGGACCCATAGGAGTCCATGGTCAATGGCAGGAACCAGTGGGAGCAGATCTGTTGACAGCAGAGGTAACTCACTGTACAAGAGTCTGTGTCTGGGATGGGAAATTAGGCAGGATCCACAAACTGAAGCATAGAGAAATGCTGCCTTTGGGTGTTCAAAGCTCCTACACCTGCAACTGGACTTGGATGGATTCCCTGAAGTGTTCCCTGCTCTTCAGCATGGGCAAAAGTGAAGCCACAGCCCGCTGGTGGAAGCTTTTTTTGGTCACTTATGGGCTGATGGCATCCCAGTCCTGGGACAGCAGTTCTGCTGTCAGAGGGATGTGGGAGTGTAAACTTAGGCAGGAGACGTTTCCTCTGCTACCTTTGAGGTTCTCCCTGTGAAAAGTATGTACACAAAGAATGCAACCAGGGACAAAATGTCTCCGTGTGCCTTTCTGCAGCCACCAAACAGTCCCTGCTTTCTGCTATTTCAATTAGACACATAGCAGGATGAGTAGGATAAAGGGGAGAGACACAAGAATATTCTCCTGGCATATTTTCTTATGCCAACACATTGAGTCACCTCTCCAGAGTGCGAAATATGATATAAAGATTTAAAGAAGGAGGTCAGACAATGAATCTATGATTGTGGGGCTGCAGTAGCAGGCGGTGTCTGTGGTTGTCTGTGCCATGTAAACTTGCTGGAGGTCAGCTGGGGACAATGGTCCAGGCAGATTTGGGAGACAGATGTCCTGCTAGTAACAAGCAATCTCATTGCTTAGAGATACCAGCTCTGCTGCATCAGGACCTCAGCTGACAAACTCTGTACCAGCCCAGGAGCTGATCTGGGCCATTTTTGTTTCCTTTGCGGTTGAACATGCATATTTCTGGGGGAAAAAAAGTGCTCTCTAACACCTTCCTCACAGAACAAGAACTTGGGCAGTGGAATGCTGCCTCAGCTTCTGGATGGCCCAGACATCCTTCTCTCCAAAGTTTGAAGTCTCTTGGCCCAGCTCAGCTGTCCTTCAGGGGCCTGTTTGAAGAAGAGCATTTGCTTTTTAAAGAGAGTCAGTAAGGTGGGTATGTCCCCTGTTCATCAAAATCAAAGTATTTCAAGATCTGTCCAATCTTGCTTAATATATCATTTAGGAGCAGGGCTGAGTTTGCCTGTTGTGCAGCACAGGGCTTAGGGCTAAATGTCTTGAGTGGGACAGGGAGGAAGAGAGAAATGTCACCAGCAGTCCTGAAACAGAAGCCATCTCTGACATGATTAGTTGAACAAGGGGATTTGGCTGACTGTGTTTTCCTCTTGGCTAGATCTTTAACATTTTAATTTGCAAGTGAATGTGGTATTTATTCGTGGCAGCTGTTGCTGAAGCAGCCCAGGTACTGCCTGTTTCAGTGCAGAGCTGTCTGGACAAGAGGCTTTCCCACCAGCTGAGTTGCAGAGTACTGGGAGGTATTTTAGAGACAGATTGACTGCAGAGGAAGACCCCACGTGCTGTTGTGGATAACATTTAGAAGGGGATGCTCTGTCCATTGCTACACCCAGCATTTCCCTCACAGCGGGACTTCAAATGTCATCTCATAGTATAAACCTGTCAGGACTTGTGTGAGTCCATGAGCTGTGAGTTAAAGACATCTGTTACTCACCCAGCAAATGCATCTGGACAAGAAACCTGTCTGTTTCCTGCCCTCCCTGTGAATATTCAGGAGTGGGCCCCATAAAATGGGGAATTGGCTTTTGTGGGGAGCAAGGGGAGTGAAAGACAAGTCCCTTCTGCTTCCAGCAAGCTTTTCCTGTTACAGCACTCCTGCTGATTGCTCCTGTTGGGTTTGGAGCCTTGATGTGCTGTTCAAGAAATACAGCTTTGTTTTTCAAACAGCGTGTCCTTCCAGGTGGCACTTGGCCCAGAAAAGCTGCCATAGCGTTGTAACTGGAGAATACTGTGATGTCCTGGAAAGAGTCTGCTCTGGTTGTCCCACATGTGTGTTTGGGAAGAAACAAGGACACATCAGTCCTCAAAAAGGGAGTAAAAACCCTTTTGGCCTGGAAATTCATGCTGTTTCCCTGGTCTCAACATGCTTGTGCTCCTTGACTCTTCCATGCTCTGAAAACTGCACTGCTGTTCCCTGGTGGGATTTGCCACTCTTCACCCAGCTGCTGTGGGGCATGAGCATTGAGATGCTGGAGCTGTGATGAAGTGCAAGGCCGATGCTGCCTGTAAAGTGGTCCTGAGGGTGGATTCAGTGCTCATGGGCAGCAGAGGCACTGCTGAGAGCTGGCAGAGAGTACCTTGAGACTGAGGATTTTTTGGGGAGAAACCAGCCTTTTGGGCAACCCTCCAGCAGAGGGTGAATCCAGCTCCTGGGCTGTCTCATCCTTGCACACTGCTTGAAGGTCTTGCAAATACATGACAAGGTGCCAGCAGTCCATCAAGGTTTAAACAGCAAAATCTGGCATCAAGAGGCACCTCCAGGCTGATGTAAGTTGTCAACACCTCTCTAGGTAGTTGTGGTTGGGTCATTGTCCCCTGTGCCTGGGACAAGACATGCTTCAGTCTTCCTCTTTTGGTCCCATGTACACTTTTTGGGCAGCCTTTCTCTCAGGCATGGACCCAAAGGATGATGATTCACTGTCCTGCTGACAATTTGTCTCCCCATCCTCCAGATTAAGAGTACTCTTGCTGTCTTTCTGCTGTTGCCCTGGCAAGACTCAGGTGTCTTAAGCGCAAGGACTCAGGGGTGGGGCATATTTTGGAACTTATTTTAACACTTTCATCAAATAACACTGATGTGGGAGTTGAAGTACAGCTTCCCAAAACTGCAGGGTTGGGTCTTCAGAAAGGAAAGCCCTGCAGAACAAAGCAGGGTGCGTGGAGAGGCAGGTGAGGAGGGTGAATCTTGGCAAAATCTGTTCTAGGACTGCTCTACCATTGGCCGAGGTGTCCAGCACAGAAATACATGCTGTTAGACAACCCTCCAGCTTGGCTTGTGCTGGGTAACAGTGTGCTGGATGAGAGCTTCTAGGCTGTTCCCCACTCCTTGCAACACATAGTGATCCCTTGTCCTGGCTTCTTGCAGGATCTGGAGCCAGGGCAGAGATGCTGCTGCTCCCGCAATGTGCCAAAGGACTGTCAAGCCCAGGCAGGTGTCTGGAGTCCTGTGTTTTTTGCCATAATCATAAGTCTCAGCCAGAGGTTGATGTGCCCACATGTCAAATGTATGAGACCTTTCATGTGGTTGTGCCTGACAACTGTCTCATGCCATGGTCCACAACCTGCTTTCTTCCTCATGACAGTATGGTCAGGGCTTTCCTGTGAATGCACTGCCACCTCCTGAGCCTTTCACCCCTCCTTTCTCCATCTGCTCATCCCTTCCCCTGTGACAGGAAGCAGGGTAGGCAGCTGGCAGCATTCCTCACCCTGCTCCCTGCTGTGCCCTGTCCTTTGGGCTTGCCCAAAGGGAGGATGCGCCCAGGTCCAACCTTCGACCATCTGGATGAACTAGAAGGGGAATATTCAGAGCATTTCTGTTAACCTGTAGCCAGGGGAGAGCTGCCAAGGAGGCCATGCTGAAACCCGAAGCGGCTGTTTTTCCCGAGGCTCAGCACTTGGCAGGGAGAGCAGACGGACAAGTGGTGGAGCAGGGAGGGATGCAAGTGTCCTGGGGAGCAGCACTGCTGGTGGAGGTGCCCAGGGGAGATGCCATGGGGAGGCGTGCTGGCTTACCTGTTTGTCTCTGGAGATCCATCTCCATGTCCTCAGCCAAGATCATGAGGAGAGTCAAGGTAAGGTCGGGGTCATTGCTGACCTTCAGCCCTTACATGTGGCACTTCCCTTGGTCACCCTCTTTGTGCCATGTCCCGAGCATCTCTTTCAGCAGTGAAAAGCAGTGACTGGTCTTCCCCATGCGTTTCTCAGAAAGGTCAGGAGATGGTCCAAGTGTCCCTCTTGGCTCAGGTGCCGCAGGGTTTGGCTGAGCCAGCCCAGCCAGCAGCACTCTCCCTGCGTGGACCTTTTTACCTTTATAGCTCAGCGTTATCTCAAGGTCTCTGGTGTTGCAGCCAATGCCGTGTTTGCCTTCCCTCGCAACACCTGCCTGCCAGCCGGTCGCTTCCCACCCATCTCCCTCCCACTCCTGCAGAATAGCAGGCGGCTCAGGGGGGATGGTGTGGGAGCCCTCAGGATGCAGGGATGCAGCCCCTCCATGGGGATGCAAATCAGCCTCCATGCTGCCAGCCCCAGGAGAGCGAGCAGGGATGTTGTCTGGTGTGGGATGGTGAAAAAGATACTGAGGGGCATGTGTCCCACCACCTTTGCTTCCCTGTCCCCATCAGCCTTGCTGCTGGATGCTGTATTGAATCAGGGACCAGGACGCTGTCCCAGCCTGCACTCTGCTGCCAAGACTGGTGCTGAATGTATGGCTGAGCTGCCATGCCCTGTCCAGGCAGCATCAGCCCTTCCATCCATGGGGAGTGCCAAGACTTCATCCAAAGCTGAGATGCTGTTAAAAATAGATCACTGTTGAACTGGTTTTCTCCTTCTCCTTCCTGGCCCGACAGCTCATTCCTCTCTCTGGGCTGGCTTTGAAGCTGTGTGGATGTTGCGAGACGCAGGCTCTATACCAGTCTGCCACTGCAGGGAGGTGCGGGGAGCAGAGAGCTGCAGAAATGTTAGAGGTGGTGTAGCTGTCCCAAAGATATTTAGTGGTTAGTGAGTGCTTTCTCCCAGGAAAGCAGTGCTGGAAAAAGAATCTGCTAAATAAATAGGAAAAGGAGGCTGGGATAGCAGAGATGCTTTGCCTCTCTGCTTGCACGTGGTGCTCTTGCAAGGGGACACAGGCACCTGGGCACTCCAGGCCACAATGCAATGGTCACCTGGGCCTCACAGCTTCCTAGAAAACACCTGCCAGGCCACTACCCCCACACATCCCCTCATCCCAGAGTGATCCCACTGACCTTTCCTGCATGGTTCTGCAGGATCCTGATGCCTTTGCAGAGTCGCTGCCCCCTGGGCTGGTGGGCTGCTCCCCTCTGGGGAAAGGCCATGTCTCTCACTTGGGTATTCTGGATCCCAGTTTCTTCTTGTAGCTGTTTTCTGTCCTTCTCATTCTTCAGTACAGTTTTCCAGGTGTGAACACTGAGTCTGGAGACAGTTTTAAGATGCAGCTGTGAAACCTATTATCAGTGTCTCTGCTATCAAAGACATGGTGTTCAGGGCTGCACGTAACCACTGAGCAATTAAACAGCCACCCTGGTGATGAATTACAACTGGGACCTCCTGGGGCTAAATAAATATCGGCTGATAACTACTGATAAAACAAATTTCTGTGTGCTTTTTTTTAAAAAGCAGCCTTCCAGTATCTGTGCCCAGTGCTGGCACTGTATGTCTCCTGGGGAAAGTTGCATTATCTGTGGCATTTCCATCCCCAGCACCTTGGGTTTCCAACCAGAACTGGAATAAAAATAAACAAAATAAATCCTTGTCCTTGCAGGTGCCAGGCAAGGGAGGGAAAGGCAAGGCAAGGCAACACAGAGGCAAGGCAGGGAGGGAAAGAAATTGCAAACTGAGGATTTGGGTTACCAGTTTAAATACCTTTTTTCCCCAGTCACCCCACCTTAAAGACATGGAAAAATTATCTTTGCCAGTGACTGTGAGAAACTTCTGATCACATTTTATCTGTGCTGGTGTTTCATCTGGGGGCTTCTATTCCCGTGTGGAGGGAGTGTCAAAAGGGCTGGTGCTCTGCGTCTGTGGGTGCAGCTTTCCCACTCTCCACTGTCTGTGGAGAGCAGCCACACAGTCAGGGAAAAAGCTGAACATTCCATCTGCCTGGTTTGCAAGTGAAAATAAGTCTTGTCCAATGGCCAGCTCCACCCAGAGCAGAAAATCAGACCCTTTGGCAGAGTGGTGCTACTGTAATGAAATTGAGCTGTGCTGAGACTGCCAGTCCCTTGAATGGGAAAGATCCCACGTGGGTTCAGAGAATTTTGGGGAAGGATCTGTCTACTGCTTAAGGTTTTTGGCACTGCCCGGGAACACCCACTGGAGGTGGGTGTCACCCTGTTGCCCAGCCCACCCTCTGCACTGATTGCACATTGTCTTCTTCCTGCAGCACGTCCTTCCAGCCCTGGAACTGCGTGGTCTCACAGAGCTGTGATGAAGCTCCTGCTTGTTGCCCCTCTCCTGCTTCTCCTGACGACGCTGGAAGCCAGACCAAAACCTGCAGGTGAGCCCCACCTGGTGGGGAGCGCCTGGAGGGGAGAAAAGTGAGAGCATCAGGGCAGTGGAGCCCTTGAACAATAGCTTGCTGTGTAAGGTGGGGGACATGATGCCTCTTTGGAGGCATCCCCAGTTGGATGGAGGATCCCCCCACTCACAGGACTCAACCTTTTGAGCACTGCCCCAGGGTCTGGGATCACAACCCTGGCCTCAGAGTGGTGGGTCTGGTGCCACTTGCTCTGGGCATATCCCCAGCTTTGACACAGCCCAGCTCAGGGCTTGTGACCCTCCTCCTCATGGGCTGCAACCTCCACATGAGGCACAGGTGTGAGGGGAACCCCCTCCTGGTGTGAGTCTCCAGCGTTGGGGGGACAAAGCAAACCCAGGGATACCACCCTCTCTCCTCCCAAGGCAGAGGCATCTAAATCAATTTCAGCTTAAAAACAGTGAAAACACCAAACGGAGAAAGGAGTGGTATGTCTTAGAGACCTTTGGAGCAGTAGAGATGACAAGCCCAGATCTGGGCATCATCCCAAGGGGACTCAAAGTGTTTGCTTACCATTAGGGCCAAATTCTCCCAGGCTTGGGTGTGCACAAGCCAAGCAAAATATGTTCATTGGCATTTCACTTGCTAAACACTCTCCCAGTTTGCACTGGAAGTAGCATCCTTGTGTCCAAGAGAGGCTCTTTGGCTCAGTCCCCACCATGTGCATACCCTTAGTTTTGCTTCTCCCTGTCTCATTTTCTGCCCTTAAAAAAACACAGGAACAACAACCCACAGCCAGGGCATGTCTCTCCAGCCTGTTGGCCCTGCTCTACTGGCACCTTCCATGACTTTATCAGGCAGTGGGAAGGTGCTGGTTTGTGGGGCCTACCCAGACCTGGTCTGTCCATCCCCAACTGAGCAGCCCTCCAGCCACCCAGCAGGGATGTCTCTGCTCCTAGACCTGCTCTATGCAGATGGCCATGTGGCTAAACTATCTCTTTGCCCCCTTCCAGCCCTGAAATGCAGGACAGGCCCCCTGGACATCGTGTTTGTGATTGACAGCTCCCGCAGCGTTCGCCCCTACGAGTTTGAGACCATGCGGCGGTTCATGATAGACATCATCGGCAACCTGGACGTGGGCCCCAATGCCACGCGGGTGGGGGTGATCCAGTACTCCAGCCAGGTGCAGAACATCTTCTCCCTCAAGACCTTCTTCACGTGGGCAGACATGGAGAAGGCCATCAACAGCATCATCCCGCTAGCCCAGGGCACCATGACGGGGCTGGCCATCCAGTATGTCATGAACGTGGCCTTCACCACGCAGGAGGGCGCACGCCCTCCACACAAGAAGATCCCCCGCATTGCCATCATCGTGACGGATGGGCGGCCCCAGGACCGTGTCACCGAGGTGGCCACCCAGGCCCGGAACGCTGGCATTGAGATCTACGCTGTGGGCATCCAGCGGGCAGACATGAACTCGCTGCGGGCCATGGCCTCACCGCCACTGGAGGAGCACGTCTTCCTGGTGGAGTCCTTTGAGCTCATCCAGCAGTTTGGGAAGCAGTTCCAGGACAAGCTTTGTGGTGGGTGAGAGCTGCTGCTGCTGTGTGGCAAGGGTGGCCCTGGTGTTTGCTCCTTACCTGGGCTAGAAGATGACTTTCTGAGGAGTGTTTGAGTGTCTGCCCATGCTAGGAGCAGTGTGGACAGGGAAGCAGCCTCACCAGTAGGTGCTGGGACAGGACACTGCACAGTGTCCATGTCAGTGGACTGGAAATCTCTGGCTGAGCATGGGGTGGCAAGGCTGGGGCTATGTTGGGCATCCCAGTGGCTTCTGCTGCAGGGACAGGACATATGATATAGCTGGGGTCCCCATGTGCCCAGTGTGCCCATGCGCCACTCTGATGCCTGTTCTGTCTTGCAGGGGTGGATATGTGTGTGGAGCAGGAGCACGGCTGCCAGCACAGCTGCATCAGCACCCCTGGCTCCTTCTACTGCGAGTGCAACCCTGGCTACAGGCTCAACGTGGACAAAAAGACCTGTTCCCGTAAAAACCCTTTTTATTACTTGAACTCTCATGGGGAGTTTGTAGTTATGGGTCCCATGGAGGGAAGCTGGGACACAGCAGCAGACCCAACAAGGCCAGCAGCAGCCTGGGTGCTCTGTTCACTGGGCCCTCTGCCTGCTGAGTGTGTAATGACTGTGGACAGTCAGCATTGCTAAATCCTGGCCACCCGTGTGGGATGGGACACTCGAGGCTCATATGGGCACAACTGGCTGCCTGTGACCTGAGGGGATCTGGGCAGTGTATACCAGAGAATGAATATTCCAGCAGGGAAGGGCACAGTGTTTTGGCTTGTGTTTTAGAGCAAAGACATGTTAGTTGGCCTGGCCACCACACCAGGACTTTTCCTTCTTGTCTCGTGCTGGGAGCTGCTTTGAAATGCTGGAGCAGTCCCTGTTCTGCTGCCCCAGGGAGTCTGGGACAGGAGGGTGATGTGTGTCCTGTTCCCTTGCAGCCATCGATGCCTGTGCAGATGGGAGACACGGCTGTCAGCACCAGTGTGTCAGCATTCGGGGGTCGTACTCGTGCCGCTGCCGGCCGGGTTACTACCTCAGCCAGAACAAGAGGAGCTGCACTAGTAAGTGATGGTCTCCCTCCCTGTCCCTTCTTTCTTTGCTTCTCATTCTCCCGCTCCTCTTGTCTTTCCCTTTCTGCCATTGCTTTTCCTTCTCGCACCAGTGATCGATTACTGCAGCTTCGGAAACCACAGCTGCCAGCACGAGTGTGTGAGCATTCCCAACGGGCACTACTGCCGCTGCCGCAGCGGGTACACGCTCCAGCCTGACAGCAAGTCCTGCAGGGGTAGGTTCCAGCGTGCCACCTGGCACAGGGTATGTGTGTGGCAGATGCCTTTATGTCCTGCCTGTCCCTAGGGGAAGGGCTGTTCCTAGACCACCCCATCTGAATGGGGATGACCCCATGACCTTGTCTTATCTTCCAGCCACTGACCTCTGCAACGGGGTGGATCATGGCTGTGAGTTCAAGTGTGTGAGCACGGAGGGCTCCTACCACTGCATGTGCCCCGAGGGCCAGCAGCTCCAGGCTGATGGGAAGACGTGCAGCAGTGAGTATTGGGACACAGCTCTAGCCATTCTCCTCATTTGGGCTCTGTGGTCCTGGTGAAGGCTCACCTGAAACTGGGCTGGGGGGCTCTAAGTGGGACTTTGAGCTAGATTGGAAGAGGATGGAGAGCTGGCTGTGGTTGGGAGAGCACTCTGGCTGCTGCAGGGAAGGATGCTTGTGTCCTCAGAGACATGGCTCAGAAGGTGCAACAGCTTTGAGGAAAGGTTCAGAAAAAGGGAGACCTAGGAAAGACTTTCACAGGGTGTTGGGGTGTTAGTGGAGGGTTTTGGGCTCAGTCCCCTGGGCATGCTTTGCCCCACTTCCCAGCTGCAGTTCTAGGGGGTCCCCACAGTGTCCTGAAGCCCAGAAGCTCTGCTCCAGCCCTGGGCACCTTCACTCTGACAGTGTCCGCAGCCAGGCTGCTCCCCTCTCACCTCCCCCCTGTGCTTGTAGAGTGTGGATCTGGGCATGTCGACCTGGTGATGGTGATCGATGGCTCCAAGAGCGTCCGGCCACAGAACTTTGAGCTGGTGAAGCAGTTTGTGAACCGCATTGTGGACCTGCTGGACGTGTCCCCCCACGGCACACGGGTGGGATTGGTGCAGTACTCCAGCCGTGTCCGCACAGAGTTCCCCCTCAACAAGTACCACAGCGCGGATGAGATCAAAAAGGCGGTGATGGATGTGGAGTACATGGAGAAAGGCACCATGACAGGCCTGGCCCTCAAGCACATGGTGGAGCACAGCTTCTCCGAGCTGGAAGGTGCCAGGCCTCTCTCCCACAACATCCCCAGAATTGGGCTCGTCTTCACAGATGGACGTTCCCAGGATGACATCTCTGAATGGGCCAGGAGAGCAAAGGAGTCAGGTGTGGGGAGCTGGGGAATGCCAAGTCACAGTGCTTTGGGCATCTTGGGATGGTTCCTTTGGGTGGCTGTCTTGGGGAGAGGCTCAGCATCCAGCCTTGGGGGGCTGCATCCCCTGGATCCACAGGGGCAGATGTGCTCTGATGTGGTTGCAGGGTGCTCTGAGCAGCATCCTTCAGGCAGCAGCCTGCACCACCGCAGTGTTGCTGTGCTCCTTCCCATCTTTCCTGAATTCCTGCTGTGTACTTGGGAAGCCCAGAGAAAATCCTGCATCCTTGGCTGTGCTCCCTCTGGGCTCGGGGCTGCTCAATGCAGGGTTGCCAGTGCAATTCTCATGATCTGTCCTTGCCATGCAGGGATTGTCATGTTTGCTGTGGGTGTCGGAAAGGCTGTGGAAGAGGAGCTGAGAGCGATTGCCTCTGAGCCGGTGGAGCAACACTTCTCCTACTCAGCAGATTTCACCACCATGACCCACCTTGTGGAGAACTTCTCACTGAACATCTGCCCAGGTGGGTGCTCCTGGCCAGACCTGGGGACTCAGCCCCAATCCAAGTGAGGCCCTCCTGTCCCCAGAGAGCCAGTGGGGTGGTTTGCGTATCTGTCACTCTGTGTCAAGTACCCCAAGGCTGAGCTGGGCTGGTGTGAGCCTAGGCTGTCTCTGAATCATACCAGGCTGTTGTGGGTATAGAGGTGGGTCTCAGGGAGGGTTTTGGAAGAAGAAAATATGGAGCTCGGGGGATTAATTCAAAAGTGGGGGGTTAATACAAAAGTATTAACGTGAGCAGCCAACCCTGTGCTGTTGCATGGGCAGAAGTTGGATGGCACTCTGCCTTGGAGGGTGCTGCCCCCACGGCAAAAGCCTTATCCAGATCTGTGCTTCTGCTGCTGGGTGCAGGAGGATCCCAGTGGGTTACTGTGAGGGTCTTCCAGCTGTGGAACAGGCCAGGGCTCCGCAGTGCCCTTGGGACTGCCACAAGGCTGCAGATACGGGGTCAACATGCCCCCTGCCACCCCGGCTCGAAGGCAAAGTAAAGCCGGCTGTCCTTGGTACACAGTGACCACTTCTATGACGGCTCTCCAGGATGCCTGGAGAACGGCTTGCTGGGCTAGCAAGGATGCAGTCTGGCAAAAAGAGAGAGGATGGAAAGAAAAGGCAAAGTGGGGAGAGCCATGGAGCTCAGGTCCAGTCCTGGTGGGTGGCTGTAAAGATAAGGGAGTTGTACAGAAGCAAGGGAGAGCTGTAGGGGTACTGTGGGACCATGGCTCTGACTGCAGCCAAACCCTCACATCCCAGAGGAAGGCAAAGGGGAGACAGAGATCCGCAGCCCATGTGAGTGCGAGGCGCTGGTGCAGTTCCAGACGAACACCGTGGCCATCCTGCAGAGCCTGACAGATAAAAATATCCTTTGGAGTGATATCTGGGCTTGCTTGGGTGCAGGGTGGCTGAGCAGAGCGCCCACGTGGGGAAGGGAGGGACTGTTAATGGGAGTGGGGAGAATTTTAGGTTCCTTCAAGGGGAAAAAGCTCTTTGCCCGCCACACCGTCTGGCTCCCACTGTTTCCTTAGCACATTCACTTGCTCAGATGACGGCCAGACTTGAAGAATTGGAAAAGCAGATTGCCAACAAGAAGTGATCCTGGCAGAGGGATGCAGCACTCAGATGGGGCACAGGGATGTACAGTAGCTACTTGACATTGTTATTGCTAGGTTATGATAAAGCATCAGTGTTTGTTCTTATATCTCAAAATCCCCAGAGGGGTGTGAATTGTATTTAGAAAAACAAAAATCCTAAAAACACCTGAAAAGGAACTTGATCAAAACCCCTGCTGTGAAGCCAAGAGGGTTCAGCCATTGCTGTTGCCTTGTTCCTCCCAGCTGGCAGGTCTGGGATGAGGGGAGATGACTGGGCAGGCAGGTCTATGGACAGATGTGACACCTCGCCTTTCCGCAGAGCGACCAGGATGACCCAGCCCTGCACAGCCCACCCCGGACCCTGGCAAGTTGCTTTACAAGTGAAAAAACCTACAGTGGTGTCACCCTGAGAGTTTTTGTTGTCTCAGCATCTGCTACCACATGGTGGGGCAAGGAGAGCTGGACGGCACAAGCAAGGATGGGGATGCCCGTCCAACTCCTGGCATGGTGCCCAAGCGGGCTCCCGTGGAAAGGGGATCAACAGGAATTGTCAGATCCCCTTGCCCTGGTGTGGAGAATTGTTTGGGAATGGTATTATCTTGTTTGGTTTTATAATCACATAGCAAAATGGTAATTATTCTCTCTATCACTATCTATCTATGTGTGTGTATATATCTATGTATATTTAATTTTGAGAGCAGGGTAGCGTTATTTTGAAACTCATGTTTTCTATAAAAGAATTTCTATCCTGACAATAAACCCCCTGAAGATTTGTATGACATGTGCCTCTCCTTTCAGCTGGGTTGCCTTTGCAAGGTCTCCCATGTTTAGGCCCCACAAATTCTTCAGGGAAATCCTGGCTCTGTCTGCACTCCAGAGTGCTGCAGGCCCAGCCTCAGCTGGAGAAAGCCAACACGACACAGGCGCTGTGTCCCCATTCCCAGGTTTTGCTTTGGAGCCTGTGCTTGTTGGAGCACGGGGATCTCTGAGGTGAGCTGGGGGGTGGACCCCTCAGCCTGGCCCAGAGGCCCCATGGAGCTGCTCTGGGATGGGAGCTGAGACAAGGGGACAGACGGGATCTGCTCCTGGCAGGTCCCTGCACGCTCCACAAAGAACCACTGCAGGCTGCAGACTCAGCACCATCTTCATTCCTTTATCTAAGCCCAAAAGTGTGTTTACTTCCTCTGGAGGGATAACAGAAAATTCCCTGCTGTTCCCCATGAAGCTGCAGCCCCTCCAGGCCTCATTGCTGCTTCCAGCTCTGGGTCCTCAGCACAGGAAGGACATGGAGCTGCTGGAAAGAGGGTGCAGAGGAGGCCTCAAGGGCTGGAGGGCTGTGAGGGCTGGAGCCCCTGTGCTCTGAGTATGTGGTACACTGGCTGGTGCAACTGGGATCCCACTGGTGGTGCAGATCCATCTCAGCTTGGCTCAGAGTGTGTTGGCCGAATCCAGAGGAGACCCCAAAGACAATCCAAGGGCTGAAGCACCTCTGCTCTAAGGATGAGAGAGTTGGGGTTGCTGAGCCTGGAGAAGAGATGTCTCCAGGGAGGGCTCAGCGTGGCCGGGCAGGACTTGAAGGGGCCCCGAGGAAAGGTGGGGACAGAGTGTTGAGCAGGGCTGTGGGGAGAGGACAAGGGGGGATGGACTGACACCAAAGGAGGTCCATTCAGATTTCATTTGCTTTAGGAAGGTGCTTTTTTGCCATGAGGGTGGTGAGGCTCTGGCACAGGCTGTGCCTGAGAGGCTCCATCCTCGGGAACATTGAAGGGCAGGCTGGATGGGTCTGTGAGCAGCCAGATGTGGTAGAAAGTTGGTCAGGTTGGAATTAGATGATTTTTAGGATCCCTTCTAAGCCTAACCATTAAAGGATTCCATTATTCTCTGGTCCCCATCCCCCACCGGGGGGTGGCCCCACAACTCCTGTGGCATCAGAGCTGCCAGAGCTGTGCCCGTGTTCCATGTGCAATGACCAGCACCCAGCGCCGCGCACAACGCAACCATTCCCCTGCTGCCATCGCCCCCTGCAGCAGCTCCCAGCCCACCCTCTGCCCTCACCACCCTTTGCCTTGTCCCGAGTCCACCCTTTGCTGTGCTATGAGATCACCCTTTACTGTATTGGAGATCTCCCTTGACCGTGCTCAAAGACCACTGTTGATCCTGATCCCAGTGGACTTTCCTCCAACACCTGTCAGTCCTGAAGTGTAGCTGCTGTGTGAATCTTGCCATCCATCCCAACAGGATGCTCCCTCTTGTCCTCAGAAAGGTACAGTTCTATTCCATGCATGTGGGCACACTACAACTGCCCAGGTGGGCTGCAGCTCAGTGGGGATGGTGTGGGACAGGGAGCCCTCTCTGAGGTTGTGCTCCCTGATGCAGGCTGCCAGAGACTATGAGGAGCCGATGGAAATTGATATGGCATTGGATGTTGAGGAGAGTATGGAGATTGATGAAGAAGAGATGGAAGAAATGGAGGTGGACGTGGAGGAAGAACCAGAGAAGATGGATGTTGATGAGAAAGATGAAGTGGAGGACATGGTACTGGGATGAAGACCCCCAGCAGCAGGAAAGGCACGTGCTCCCCATGCCCTGCCCAGGGACAGTGGCTCACCTGGCGTGTGCCAGGCTGGGCTGGGTCCCACCGCCTGGGGCCCGGCTCCCAGCCCCAGTCCCGCCCTGCCCAGCGTGTGCCAGGCTGGGGGCACAGGGAACACCCAGCAGGGCCGGACTGCACTGACTGGGCTCTTGGTTTTCTCACAGGACTGACAGAGATGCTTGACATGGCTGCTTGTCTTCTGTACATATGTTCTAGATCTCGTTTTGGAATACCCCCGTAAATACGTTTGATGGACTGTTGTTTTTGTTAATGTAAATACGTTTAATTGATTGTTCTTTATTATATTGTAAATACGTTTAATGGATTGTTGTTTATTATCTTGTAAATATGTTTTTAAAGTTGCTGTTTTTATAAGGATTCTTCTATTTTAAATATGTTTCCTACTTCGTTGGTTTTGCTGTTCTTTTGCAAATAAACAGTCTTTGTATTTCACACCCCAGCTCTCTTTGCATTTGTTTTAGGCACATGCAGCATTTGCATTGTGGTTTCCACTTGCTCCTGATTCGTGGGTCTGGAGGCGTCTGTGGGTGCTGGCACAGCCACCCCAGGGATAGGGGTACCTGCACTCAGAGTGGGCCTCACTTACAGAGGTCACACTCTGCTTTCATTTGCTCTGCACACACTTGGTGCTTGTAAAAGGAACCAGCTCTGAGTGGAGTGTCAGGACAGGGGCCTCTGGCTTTTGCCAAGTCTCCATTCCTCCATCCTCAGAAATCCTTTGGGAAACCTTTGCTCTGTGGGCAGCCCAGGGGGCTGCAGGCCCGGGCTCAGCTGGAGCCTCATCCAGCAGGGATGGACGCAGAGTCCCCATTGCCAGGGCTGGCTCTGGAGCCTGGGGCAGCACAGGGAGCTCAGGGCTGAGCTGGGGGATGGACCCTCAGCCTGGCCCAGGCACACCATGGGGCCACTCTGGGGTGGGAGCTGGGCAAGGGGACACATGGGGCCTGCTCCTGACAGGTCCCTGCACAGCCCACACAGAACCACTGCAGGCT
>VXBX01004415.1:0-19687 GCA_013400415.1 Scytalopus superciliaris
AAAGCCTATCCATGATGATGATTTGCTTTGGTGTTCATTTTGATATATGTGCTGTTAAAATGTTGATATATTATCTGCATTGAATTTGCATCTTTGGTTTGTTGGCTACTTAGCTTTCAGCACTTTATTTCATTTGAAATTATTCATGCTTGGAGACATCCGGTACAATAGTACCTCTATTTTACTGACATTTTTGTCCCTCCTCCCACTTACTAGTATCCAAAATTCCAGAAAGGACGGTATGAGAGGCACATGCCTAAGAAAAAAAATAAAAAAATTCCTGTGAGACAGGTTACCAAATGGGGAAAAACAGAAGTGTGAAGTGACAGAAACATACAGATGTTTTACTTACTCTTTTGAAGCTCTGTCAAGAAAGAAGCCCAGTTGGGCTGCACAGGAAAAGTTGTCTTTGCGAGACAGAGAGCTCTAAACAGTTCACAGTTGGAATATTCAATAAAAAATGGGAGCAAATAGGTTTAGAAAGAAAGACTTTTTTATTTCTTGCTTGGGATAAACGCATTCCTCCCCAATGGGGCTGTAACTGAGACTACAACCACCATGTGCCTGTGAGAGAAGTCATGGTGCTGGGCTGCAGGGAGATGCTTGGGAGGTTAAGAGAGGATGTGCTGAGAGAGGATGGATGGGAAGCAGATGTGACGAGAACACTATTGTGAAATCTTCTCTTGGGTATCATGAAAATTTCCTACAATTCTGGTTCTATGAATAAGCATATTTTAGTGAAAAATAAGTCAAAGTGTAAAAGATACTGAACGTTGGAACTCCTGTTAATATCATGGAGTATAACTGGGAAGGCTTTTCTGTCTTTTTTCCCCTTCCTGAGATGTTAGCCTTAAATTGTGAAGAAAACAAATATTTTCTTATGAAATTTTGTTTCTTGATCTGAAATTTCCATATCTCATCTTTTTTTTTTTGCCACCTTTTGTAGCAGTTTGTTAGATTGTGTTTACACCAAGACTGTCTGACTATCATGTATTAGAAACATCTGCAATGTGGCTTTGAACTACCTAGTTTCTACAGCTGTTACAAAGATAGCCATGGCAACACAAAGCATGCTGTAGGCTTTAGAGTGTGCCCTTGAGACAGAAAGGACAACATAACAAACCCTGACTTACCTTCCAGATTTGAATCTGAATAGACATTAATTTGTCTGTTCATATATTTTCCTTCTGCTAGTCACTTGTAACTGCTGTTTACAGACCCAAGTAGGAATGAGGTCATCACTTTGCCCTCATGCTTTGGAATACATAGCAGGCTTTCCTAGACTTGGGTTGTCAGGGGTGCTGTCACCAGCTGTCTTCTGCCATGCACTGCACATGCGTTCTCAATTCTATAACTCATGTGACTTAGCCTTATCTGCATAAGTTAAGCAACAAAAAGTACTACAAGGAAGCTATTTTCTCATTCCTCATTCACCTGAGGAGTACCTCCACCATATTTTGGGAATGTCTTCAGGGAGTAAGTGGTGCTTTTTTTTCACTTTTCTTCAACATTCTCCTCTGGTTTCTGGTCACTTTGGGCTCCCTCATTCCTTTTCAGGGTAAAGTGGAGTTAAACTAAAATCTCTTATGTGATAAAGAAAGAAATAATTCTAGATGTTAAAATAGATTGTCAGAAATGTTGACAAGTGTAGATAGAGTGTGATTTATGGACCTTTAACTTTTTAAATTAAAATCTTATATCCTTAGGTAATACAGTAGTACTGGTGTGCATTGAATTCTTGCACTGCATTCCAAATTATCTATACTACATTAATTTACCATAGGTCTGTTTCAGTTGTTTAAGTAAAATAGACTAGATAAATTGAATTAGTCTGAAGTGTAAGATTGCGGGGAAAGTGAAAGTCCATGAAGACTGTCAGATGTAGGAATTAGCTATTACCACTAGAAATGTTACTTGTAAAAAAAGGGAGATATATTTGAATTTGGACACTCTTTGCTGGCTGATACAGTGGATATCCTGTTCAGAGGCACACGGGGGACATGCAGCATTGTTTTCCTGTAAGTCAAGTTAGAAATGGAAATTTCAGAAATTAACAGAAGTCAAATAAATTTGAGCCAATTGCCCATTAGACCTGTATTCTGGTGGCCTCATGACAGAATTCAGATTTGTAGGTCAGAAACCTTAGAAAATTTAAATTATTCAGCAACCCACACAGAAAGAGTTTTCCTTCTTATCACAATTATTCATGAATTTTCTTGTATTTTGAAGCATAAAAAGCCTGAAAATCTTAGTTCTTCTGAATTATAATTTCTTCAAATGAATGATTTTTAAGTTCCAGTTTCAAATGTTCTACACTGATGCAGTCCCAACACAGACACTGCAAAATACTTGGAGAGGCTGGTTTTGACTGTTTTTTTCTCTGCAACATGGTCAATAGAAAGCACTTAAAATACTGTGGAATGGCTTTTTGCAAACTACTTTTAGCTTGGAAGGATCAATAGTTTTGAAAAGGGATATTGAGAAAAAGTAGAGGTCACTCAAAATTATTTCAGGACCAGGAACATTTGCTTAAATTAAAATTTAAAAATAAAATTACAAACCACATCACAGTAAGGACAGAAAATATTTCTCTTTTTATGGTTACTCTTTTTTTCTCTAAAATTTTGGACCTGATATACCATGATTTTTGGAGTTTCTCAAAGAAAAAAGAAAAACTAAAAGAAACATATAAAGGGTTATCTTACAGAATAACATACATTTGCATAGAAGTACTTTATATGTCTTTTTGGGGAGTTCCAATGTCCTTTTCAAGCTATAGTGTTTAGATGCCTTAATAGCTACAGATGAAAGTTAAAATTCTTTTACAAGTTAGAAACTGCTAAAGCAATAAAATGAAATAAAGGAAAACAAAAGAAGGAAAAAGTCCCCCCAAAACATGTCACAGATGGATGTCTGAGTATTTCAGCCAAGACTGCATTATTGATCAAGGATTGTCAATTGTCTGAAAAAGCTAGACCCTTAGGCTGTCTTTACAGGGGGCAATTATAAAGGCATTTCACATCTTAGATGTATGAAAAGGCCATCCAGAAATACTTACCTGTTAACTTCTACTGAAGGAATTCAGAAAATTAGATTTCTAACTTAGCCCTCACCAGTGCAACAGATTCGAGGGATGAGCTGAAGTTAAGGTTATTCATCTGAAGTAATCTTCTAGTCTAATTGGTTTGACCTTCTCCATTTCTTTTCTTTGGAACATGTCCACTTCATATTTTGTAAGAACCGCATTACATCATTTTCTCTAAAGGCAGGCAGGAAACCCACAAAAATAAACATGGTTACTTCCATATTTTAGTGGGAAAAAAAGCAGAATAACACACTGAAAGAATTCCAAAGAATTCAGAAAAAGGGAATGTTTAACATATAACAGGTATGCAGCTTTTTTAAAGCCAAACAGAAAGCATTTCATTGTGAATATGCCAACCCAAAAGATGTTAGAGACCAGGATGGAGATAGATGATAAATACAATAATTAGTTTAGAAGTCAGTTCAGGAGCTACTGATCTATGTAAGATCAAGCAACATTCTTCTGTGACATCTGAATCCCTAAACACATGTCACTTCAGCATCATTTATTAATGTAGTCCTTCATTATGCCAGTGTTTGTCTTCTTGAGATGGAAGTCTGTAGGAGGAGTATTGGTAGGTTCAGTGTATAAAGTTTTTGTTTACATTCAAGTTTAGGCAAACAGGCTCCTCTTCTGGAATCTTCAAATGCATTTATTTTCTTCTCTGATTTTCTAAGAATGTAAGGTTTAGGAATTCTCTAGAGGCCTAAAATTCAGGTATAAATCTAAATTAAATGAACTCTACCAGCAGCCAATGATGTAACTACATATACATTTCTGAAAAATCTGGAGTGTGAAGAACCTGTGCATCCACAACCACATAAAATGAGATGTAAGAATTTTCTCTGTTGAATATATTTTCTCAAGTTTCCTATATCTCACTGTATTTGTTTACAATATAAACAATTAAAAGTATAATCTAATTCAGAAATCTTCTCCCAATCTTATAGTATGCTGGTTCCTTTCACCCACCCCTTCTCACATAAATGAATCTACATTTCCTATGCTGAAAGAAAGAAAAATTCAGCTTTGAAATTGTGTTGGGATAGATCTCTTTCTGCAGCAGATGAGTTCATTCACTTTGAAAGTTGATTACACAACCTAGATGTGTGTGTCACAATGGCCTAGACTGAGAGCAGGAAAGAGGTTCATGGGTAACTACTTTGTACAGTGTCCCTCCTCTCACTAAATAACACTTTTTGAGCATGGAGGGAGGTATTCATTAGAGCAGAGCCCATCATCCAATTCTTTTATCAGCAATGATAACCCTCCATGGCTGTTTAAATTAGAGTCTCTCCGTTTCACATAACCCAAGTGGAACAAAAGGACCAGAACTCAACAGAGAATTCAGCTACTTGTCTGCTCAGGTACCTCAAGCCTATGTACATGTTCAGAATTTTAACATCTATTATCAGGTAGGGTTAGGCACATTTTTCTCTTCATCTAAATCTAAAAATGCTGAAAACATCTTGAAAAATGTTTTGCTATTTTACTTTTGGTTCAGAAATTATGCATTGCTTGGATTTGTGTACAGACAGATAATGAGGGAACATCACACAATATATGATAACAATAGCACTGAAGTAATGTGAGAAAGTCATTTATCTTTCTGTTTCCACTCTGCCTGTGAGAATCTGAAAATCACTGCCATTGCCATTTGAATAAATATTTTGGTGGGAAACATCCATTTGAATATAAAGGTCTGAAAAGTTCAGCTGTTGCCGATATGCACAGAAGTTAGATGGAGAGGGAAGAAAGAGATAGAGTACTGATACTTATCAGCAATATAAACTGCATCTTTTGAACATTTTGTCACTATTAAAATACCTTATGTTTATTGATAATCTCTTTGCCAGACATATTTTGTAAGTCTATTGCTCAGAAATGGTATCTCGCTTCCCATGTCTCTCTCTTTCTTCCCCCTCTTACTTCTAAATTGCCTAGAAGCTTAGAGGGATTTGTCAGAAATTTCGTTAAATCTTCAATATTTGCATCTACAGGTAGAAATAATTAATTTTAGAAGAATTATTAGAAAAATGTATTTTCTTTTTGCCTTTCCTAAAATTGATATAGGAATTAATAGTAATTGATTATGATATGTGCCCCAATTACATTGAAAATTTCTAACTCCAGTAATGCATCTAACTTGAGGAAAATGTTAAGGGTACAGAATCTCAGGATACCTTGTGAGAGAGATCAGAAGTCATAAAAAAATACATCTGTCCCTTATGGCTTTATGTGCATCAGTTAACATGGAATTAAAAGGGGTCGAGATCCTGCCAAACACTTGTATGGATGTGTATATTGTATAGGAAGGAGAGGTAAGGTGAGGTCTTCCTGTCTTCTATCTGGGATTTGTCAATAATCTGGAACCTCAGTCTCAGGGAAGCACACCAACTTTCTGAAAAATTCTTCCTAATGATGTCAAAGAACTGGAGTGATTTCTGAAGCCAACAGTTTGCTTTTCTCACTCCTATACATGCAATGGTGACAAGGGGCTCCATCCCAGGTAAGTGAAACACTTGACCTGACCTTAACCTCGATTCTGTTCATTTCCAGGTCTAGAAATAATAGATGAAAAGAAAAAGGATGCCCAATTCCCTTCCCTTTCCCAGTGTGACAAACTTTATTGCTGTTTCTTCCTTCTTTAGTTTTCAGACTTGGAGGTGAAACATTCTTGATTTCAGAAAGTGAGAGGGAGCCCAAAAACCCAATAATTGCATTGGTTTGGGAAATGAGTAGAGCCAATGCAGGACTGTATCCAATCTGATGGTCCATATTTGACTGGCTAGATAGAACACAGTTCTTCCTTTCTCCAAAATTCATAGGCTAAAAGCATTGTTTTCATCTGAATTCCTATCTGACAAGAAGACAATGTTTTGTGCAGTTATGTGATTCTCGCCTGCCAAAACCATGACACTATCTGGCCTGATCTGACTTTGTAAGGGTTGTGCCACTAATTTGCCATAAGAGTCCTACAAAACAAAAAATTATGTTTCTCAGTTTATTCCAGCAATCTCAGCTCTGATAAAATGGTTTTGGCCTGCTAAATTTAAGTGTGGCCTTTAAAGCTTACTTTGAATTTTCTGTCTCAGAGCAAAAAAAAAAAAAANAGATATGAGCAGCTGGACATTTCCCTAGTATTTTGCAGGAACTTCTAGTCTGTTTTAAACTGGAAATGCTGACAACTCCTTGCTGACCATGGTTTCTCTGATTTCTAAGGATACCTTGTATTGGTATTGAGAGGCACAATTACTGTGTATGTACTTTGCCTAATTCATATATCACTTGACAATTGCAGATGCATAAACAAAATGGTATTTGTAGGTAAATCGATTTGCAACCCAAGTTGTAGACCAAATTAACTACAGACAGACATAAAATGAATTCTGAAAAAAACCCCTCACTTTCCTATTTCAGTGGGGAAGATTTACTTTTCTTTCATAAATTCTATCTATAGAGACAACCATTCCTCTGCAAAAGAATTTCTTGAGCAAAAATGGTTTAAAAACAAACATTTTTCTCACAAGAAAATCCTAATATCTTACAATTTTCATGACTGTGTTCAGGTTCAGCTATCTTAAAAGGTGAAGTTTGACCCGGTGCTTTGAAACATCTCTCACAAATGAATTAGAAGATGCTATACTGGAACAGAAAGCTAAATGAAGTGGCATTGGGAGTCCATTAGATCAATACTTATGACGCATAATGAACTACTGTGTTTTAGAAGAAAAGGAAAAGAAAGGTCCCTCACCATTTTGTTTCATTAAACATCCAATGACACTTTTACCCAAAGCAGAGGATATTAAGTTCAATGTTCTGACAAAATTCCTATCTGGGTAATTACATCCTGCTCTACTAAACTCCCCCTAGAGAAAATTTAATTAAAATGGCTTGATGTCTCTCTGGTGCAGAGCAGACAGGTGTCTGTAACACAAAAGCCACCAGAACAGTTGACATAAATTGCAGCCCTTTTGTGGCAGGTGAAGAAAGGATAGAGGCATTACTTTCTCCTTACCAGAAGCGGATGTTCAATTTCTGGCACTGGGTACATCCACATTATGCTGCTGATAGCAAAGTACTACATATTTTTGATATCTGCCAAGAACTTATTTTAAGGAGTAGGAACTGAATTCATAGCTTACAGCTCTTTCAGCAATCAGCTAGGTTCTTAGTAGGTTTTATTAATGTTATAAATTGTGATTAAATAGATATACACAAGAGAGAAGGACCAGGAAGGCACTTTTGCAGTGCAGCTGAGAATCTGCTACACAGATATTGAGAGTCTTTTACACTAATAATCAAAGAATCACAGAACCACTAGGGTTGTAGGAAAACTCTGGAGATCACATAGTTCAACAACTCTACTCAGAGCAAGATCAGCTAAAGCAGGTTGCTCGGGACAGCATCCAGTCATGTTTGAATACCTCCAAGGATGGAGAACCCACACCCACAACCTCTCTGGGCAACCTGTGCCAGTGTTTGACTGGCCTCACAGTAAAAAAAAAAAAAAAAAAAATTTCTTCTATTTAAACAGAATTCCCTGTGCTTTGCCTTCTGTTTATTATCTCTTATCCTTTCTCTGGGCACCACTGTGCCTGTCTCCAGTTTCTTTACTTTCCCTTCAGAGGTTTATACACACTGATAGAGTCATCCTCTGAACCTTCTCTTCTCAAGGCTGAGAAGTCCCAGTTCTATCACCCTCTCCTTTTATGTCAGATGTTCCAAGCCCTTAACTAAGTTGTGGACCTTTCCTGGACATGTTTCTGTATGTCTGTGTCTCTCTTGTACTGAGGAACCCGGAACTCGATCCAGAACTCCAGACGGGTGATTAAAAATTTACTTTCTTCTGCTTCTTCCAACTGAACAGATGACCATCTTCTGTAGTCTAAGTACTTCTGTACCAGGTGACAGAAGGCAGCTTGAGGTCTGATATTGCCTTTTTGGAGGAAAATGTTTGACAAATTCAAGGATTGGATGGTTATATTCTCTGGATCTCCTATGTCTTGCAAATATTTTGCATCAGATTCACTTCCATATGGCTATTGTTCTTTACTGGTTTTTAGCAATAGCTTAGCCTTTTAAAGCTTTAATTAAACTGTCTCCCTAATGGACAGTTAATGATTTAAAAGGAAACAATTCACCAATGTCATGTCCCTCTATTATACAGTACACATTTTAATGGTTTGCACTGAATCATTTGCCTATCAAGACCTTGAATATCTCAACAATTGTACTACCTTTTATCAAAATAACATAACATGATACAATGTGGTTAAAGTAGAGTGACAGCAAGAGCTGTGTCTTGAATGTAAATGCTGTGTTGTGCCGTGGCAAAAAAACCTTTCACAAATCTAATGAGTCAGATGTAGCCTTGAGTTTGGATGATATTCAGCATAATGACATGCCTCAAAAGTAATTGCCAAACAGCCCCTCATCACTCACACAGCTTACTCAGTCATCTAGACCCTGTGCAAGCAAAACTCCCAGTGACTTTAACAAAGTATGGCCTTAAAAATGAACTCAGGATTATTCAGGGGAAAAAAAGAAGTGAAAGTCAAACAGAAAAACAATCACTTTAGAATGTATTGAGCTTCCATCATCATAATATCGCTGCACCTCACAGTCTTTTCCCAAAATACCCTTATTCATAAACTAGTATTTTTATGAATGGATATGTGATGCATCCAAGGTCATGCAAGAGATCTGGCAAACAGCAATACCACAAGCCATCCTAGGAGAAAAACCCTTGTCCTAGGATAGAGGGAATTCAAGTAGAGTTGTAGTTGTCTAATAATGATTAGGGTGTGCTAATAGGTCATTTTAGGTATCAAATTTTATCATTAAAATGCATCCATTAAAGTCTGAAGCAATTTTGATATTCAGACTGATTTCCTTATTGTTATTGACAGTAAACTCCATCCTGAGATAAAAACCTTCCTAAAAGCCATGTAAAATATGCCTTTCTGCAGTGTTAGATCACTTGTGATTCTTCTCTTTTCCAGTTAATTATAATAATTGATTCTATTGATCCCCTGTTTTTTTCTGAAAATGTTTGTGCATGAATAACTCAACAATGAATAGTTAGAGCCACTTTTTTCTACACCAAAAATTATCAGCAGAAAGTGACCAAGGATTAAAAATAGATTTATGAATTTAGTGAATAACAAGATGACTCAGACTACTTCCACTGGCAAACTAGTTGTACAAGAGCCAGTTCTCCAGACATAGGTTGTGGGTTAGCTCCAGGCAGCGGCTGAGCACCACACAACCACTTGCTGACTCCTTGCCTCCTTCAGTGGGACAGGGGAAACAATAGGAAAGCAAGATTCAAAAAAGCCTCATGGGTTAAAATAAAAACAGTTTAGTAAATCAAGGAAGGAGAAAGATGAAAGGAAAAAAAAAAGAGAAAATGCAAAACAAGTGATGCAAGGCAATGATTCACCACCTCTCACAAGCAGAATGATGCTCAAACAGTGTCTGAGCTATGTCTACCCTCCTTCCCGAAACCTCTCCCCTATATTTTAATTGCTGAGCATGACATTATATGGCATGGAATATCCCTTTGGTCACTGAGTCAACTCTCCTGGTTCTGTCCCCTCCCAGCTTACTGTGTGCCCCTAACATAGTTATTGGTGGAGAGGGGGGCAGGGGAATATTTGGAAAAAAAAAGAAAGACTTGACACCCTGCAAACGGTGCACCACAACCAAAACACCAGTGTATTATCAGCACTGTCTTAATCACAAAAGAAAAGCAAAGCAAAGCACCACATGGAAGAAAAGTATGACCATCACAGCCATATCCAGTACACCACAAGATCTCATTCAAGTCAATAAATAGTCTTAAGATTAAAACAAGGATGGCCAGATCCATAGATCTATTGGAAACAGGCAGTCAGGTGAGTTCATAGCATTCATTATTTAGCATGATTCTTTTGACATTTTTAGATTATAGGGAGACAAAGATTGATACTTATATTTTAACAAAATATAATAATATTTTGCTACAAATTTCTGGGATTTAATTTGTACTCTTCCTACTATAAATGTTTCTAAGCCATATCACAGGGCTTTCTTATAGATTCTAAGCTTTATCACTTTCAGTTATTGCTGGAAAGGGACTTTATTACAGGACAGTCACATCCCTTACTTTGTAAACAAATTGACTTTCTTCCTTGTTTCTGTTTTGTTTGGACGAGTAATTGTCTATTACTTTCTTGTAGCAGTTCTCCTGATTGCAAAACCTGGTTGAGTTATTTTAAATAAAATTGGTGGTCTGAACTTTTTGTCTATGACCACGTCTTTATTTCCTTTTAAATTGAGATTGAACTCTCACATAAGAAAGAGTAATAAAGGAATAGAGTTTTATTTATTAGCATTGATTCTATGAATCACCTGGTGCAGCAAACAAACTCTATGGGCCATACAATAATTTAACAATTCTCTTAAATCTCAGATACTGTCTTCTGACTCTTGCCCGTGGTACAAGTAAAAGTGAGACAAAACAATGAGCAGCAATCACTGTTGTTCACCCTTTTGCTCCTTTATGGTTCACCACACAATAATGTAATTTACCACAAGCACGGAAGTCCTCAAGGAACTCTTTGTAGAATGGCAACTGAATTTAGGCTTTTATGTTATTTGGTTTTGGTTTGTTTTTTTAAGGGTAGTTTTTTTAGGGAAAAAAACATAACAGTATTGTCTTATTTTCCCCTTCTCCTCTACCTTCTGATACCAAAGTAACAGGTTGGCACCAGAATCATAACACTTGTCTGATTTTGTAGAGTCTGGGCAAATTGTAACAGACATCATAAATTTGGTCTTAGGCCCTATGCAGTTTAAGATTGGTTTAAATCCTCATCTGCTGCTTCCCAGAACAGGAAACTATTGCTTTGGACACTGGGCCAGCTTCCACAGAATTAAAAGTTGGTCTCTAAATGTCTCCTTACTCAGTGGAGAAAGATTAAACTCTCCCAGAGGTGTTCAAAGAAGGAAAAGACTGTGGTGAAGACTTGGAAGGACCAGAAGTATATAAATTCAAATTGATCCTGAATCACACCTTAACTCTTTCCTTCAGACAAAGCAAAATAAAAGCGTTTCTAAAACATGATGTCAACAGTGCAAAACTATTTCTTTGTCAGTTAGACTAGTGGGATATAAAAGAAATCTACTTCACTTAAGTGTGAAACAGTACTGTCAGGAAAAACTGCCCCAAACAGTATTATTAGAAGTGAAAAAGGATTTCCAATGTCTACATCTCTGTATATCACTGAAGGGATGCTGGAACCATAGAATTGGACCAACTGATATTTGTGATAGGAATGGAAAAAAACCTAGAGAGTTTCAGAAAACTTTTATTCCTAGGTAGTAGCACTGAAAAGCTGCATTATGGTAGGATGTTTTAGGCCCTTTGACTATGAAGAAAACAATGTGTTGGACACTACTACGCTGTCCTCATTTTGACAAGCTGTTTTTTAGTTCTTGGTGGCAAGACATACTCAGGATATTTGATTTCAGACTGGATGCTGTCAGGCTGGATTGATGAAAGACAGGTGTTTCAACACTCCCTTGGAATAACAGCACTTTAAGAGAAGACTTCTAGATGCTTCCTGGGCAAAAGAGATGTTCTAGATACTGGGGCAAGAATTGTAGGAGTAATTTTTTAATACCTGGTAGTACCAGAGATGAGCATAACTAAAACTGAATAGCATTATCAGACCAGTAGGGAACACAACCTAAATCTGAATAAGAGCCCAATGTAAATCACTGAAGAAGAAGCGATTACATCTGGTGACAGATCTGAGTTGGATAAATGAAGTGCCAATGTTATATAAAGACATACACCTGCTGTAAAGAGATAGAAACTGCATCAGAACTGGTGAACTTTTTGTTTAGCTGTAGACTGGAATTGTTAGAAGGCCCATTTTTCTGCAAGAGCAACATTATGAAGACAAAAAAGGTGAGTGTTATATATAGATGCCCTTTATCCTGAAAACTGGAGATCAGAAAACTGGATCAGAAAACAATATTATTGAAGACAATGAATTTTATATGGCTACTGCTGAATGTCAATGGTATAGTCAGTATATTATGGTTATACTAGCTACTGAAAAGCACCTGAAGATTTACAGAGCCTTTTGGAAAAGTTTTTGCTTTTGCCACCACTGTAGTGTCTACTCCTGTTCAAAAGGCCAATTAAACAGAAAATTTGTTGGATTTCTACTTCATCTGTGTTACTTTGAGAAGGACAAGATTAGCAGAAAGATATGAAGGAACAGAGACACTTTTCGCTGTATCATTTAACTATCAATGGGAAGGAACTATGACAACTGGTGAGGAGAAAAGTAAACTTTAAAGTAATATACCTTTTCTTTTTTAAATTATAACTTCAGAAAGATTTTCAGAAGACTTTTCACCCTTTCCTATTAGAGAATTTAGAAGAAGATTTGGCTATGAAGAGTTATCTGATCATGAAAGAGAACAAAAAGCTAATTTTTCTAGTCTAAAGACTAGAAAAAGATTAATGACCATGGCATAAAGGAAAAGATGAGGAAGGAAAAATTTACTTACTAAACAGGAATGCATGTGAGAAATACTTAGATTTGTTTGTGCAAAGTCCCAGAGTGAGAAGTGCAAGAAACTCAAGTCATCATTTATGATGTGTCTTACAATATCTAGTAGCAGATGAAAACTGTGTTACAAGCAAGGCAAGCACATTCAGCAGAAGATGCCATGGCTCTATGAGAGTAAGAAGAAATGTTCATCAATGATGGGAGAAGATCCAAAGAAAAGTGCAAAACAACTGCATTTGGGAGGGAAGAACTTGTGCTTATCCATCCTGGAGCTGAAGAGCAGCTCTGGAGAGAAAGCAGAAGGTGGAGCCAAGCTTTTCACAGTGGGGCATGACATGAGGATGGGACACAATAAAATGAAAGAAGTTCAAATTTGATATAAAGGAGAAATTTTCTAATATTTTTCTGCTTTTTTTTTTCCCTTTTGTAACCACTGTCTTGCAGTGGGGCAGGTTGTCCAGAGAGGCTGTGCAGTTTTCCCTGGTAGGTTTTCAATATAAAGCCCGGCAAAATCTGTTCTGAGAGTTGATCTCCAAAATGTCTCTTTCAAGTTAAATTATCCTGTGATTCCATGATTTTATGACTGTGGTATACCTTAATACAGAAAAAATAATGCTGGCTTTTATACTTTCTTTAAAGAGAGAATGTATTGGATTAGTACAAAATCAATTCTTTACACTTCATTGCAAGTATGTGCTCAGCTGAGTTAGAGAAAGCAGGAAATTTTGTGAGAAGTTTTGCTAATCAAAAGCCATTCTGTATAGGTTTCCTTTAGAGGAAACAGTTCAAACTGAGACAATGGAAGAGACTGCTCAGGTAGTTTAACTCCCCATGACCTGCTTGAAACAAGCAAAACACTGGATAGCAGTGTTTTGATCCCATTGGACTTGTTGACATTAAATCAGGCAATTCCTCTGCCTTGCTCTGCATGCCACAATAAACACGGTAAATGAGAGGAAAATGTAATGAGGGATTGTTTGGCAAAGCTTAGCAAAGATGTTACATCATTATTACACTCACATTCTAAAATCTACATTCTAAAATCACAGTTGTCTCTCTCCCACAGCAGCAGTATCTTCTGGATTAGATAAGGACATAGTCTTCAGATTTAGTGGCCTAACTAATTGCCTCACCTTCCATAGTTAATGAAGGGAAGAGGCATTCTGTTGGATAGGTTTTCATTCTGAAAACATTAGGTTTGTGTCAACTGTAATACCTGACCAAAAACAAGGGCAGGAAAGGCAATAGGAAAGCAGAAAAACAAGGCTTAGCAGTGGAGGAAAATAAATGAAGGATAAGGAAAATGGAGAGAACAGGAAAGGAGGTCCCAATGATCCTGTGGGACATAAGGAAATAGCGAAAATGAGCTAAAAAGAGAGAGGGAAAGATATACAGTGAGAGACAGTGGTAAGTGCCCCCAAATAAATAATAAATAATTAATTAGAAAAATCCCAAGCAGATTCACAGACCTTCAACAGTTGCACACGTGCAGAAAGTGAGCATGGCAGCAGGTATTTCTGCTTGATGTAATTACCCCTGTAAGCCTAGGGCAGTGTTATTCAAAAGAGAGAAGTTAAAATTACTCAAGTTAGCATTTCAGGCAACTTTCTTTAAGACACATTTCTAAGCAGTGCTGCTAACCTGAGGGCAAACTAAGTAATGTCAGACCAAAGTTAGCTTGTGATTCACTGCTGACTTAAATCTGGTAAAGTAGTATGCTGAAGGCAGTCTAAAATATGGACAGCCACAAACATGGGTTAAATTAATCCGGTTCAGCTAAAATGTAGTGCATGAAATAAGAGCCAGTCTAGTCAGTGTACAAAAATATATTATAAACTTATATGACTTAAAATTACTCGACCTGAGTATAACCGAAGTGAGGAACTTTTGAGATATTTTTCCTGCCCTGAGAAAAGTGACAGGAGCAGGGTGCTGGTGCTTTAGCTGTGTTCTTCCTTCTGACACTTTTCAAATGTAAATACTCTAATTCTTGACTATTACTTTCTGACTGGCAGTGAAGAAGCTGGATGAGGTATCCCTTCTCCTCTCCTGGCATCATTTACATTCACATGGTGGGACTGGCCAGCACTGCAGGAGCTTCTCAGATCCTGCAGAACAGGCATCCCTCTCCACTGCATTGCAAAGTGCCACATGCAGCACTGACCAACAGGTATGACATGTAGCATGGCTGCTGGAGTGCAAAGACACCACTGGTGCCAGCAAGCACAGCTGGAACACACCACAGTCTTGGAGAAGTCTCAAATTGGGATAGAAAGCCTTGGTGGCCTGAAGTTAGTGTTCTTCATAGCAGAAAGCAGTTCTCCTCCTGACACCCTTCAGAACCTCTTTTAGGGAGACATCCATGGTTTCCACAAGCCCAGAGTCCTCATGTTTGCTTTCCTGACAGCTTTCCTGGGTTGTTCAAGATAAAAATCCTCCTTCTAGGGCAGCTGAAAACTGCTGCTGAAATTGCAAAAAAATTCCAACATTAAGAAACCAGGTGGGCAGAGGGCAAAAAAGTAGCTGGTGTTTATTCCTCCAGGGGAAGCAAAAGGGATCAGAGGCTTTAAATCCACAATTATTAGTGGAGAGATTATGTAATGGTGTGTGCATGGGTACTCCAAAAAGTAGAAATACAATTCCACATAAAGATTGAACTTCAGAACCAAGGAGAAACCAACAGACTATGAGAAAGGAGGGACTGAAATGAAAACCAGTTATTCCATGAACTCCATTTTTACAGTGCTCCAAAATGCACTGAGCTGTACCAACTGGCATATCATCAAAACTGGGAATAACATAAAACTGCCCACCCTTGAAGCATGACATGAGGAAATTTTGCAATTATGGAATACTGAATATATTCCAACAAACAAAGTGCCAGGCAGTTCATCTCCACCTACTTCCCATGCTCAGAATATAAATGGAAAAGGGAATATTAGCAAAACCTGTGGTTGGATCCTTTGTTGCTGAGGGCTTTTTAAGCAACTGAAGATTAATCATCCTTTTAATCAGAAGATTGAGGGCTAAGGACTTATCACCAAACAACTTACTTGGGTAAATTACTCAAAGCACCTAATTAAATTGATATACTTTCTTACCAGGATGTAAACTTTAAAAGTCTGAAACCCTGTAAACAGTACAAAGGTGCTTGCCCATTATCCATGATTCATTTCTCTGTTCATGAAATGGATAACAATAACTTTCTGAGAGCAGCATAAAAATTAATTTAAAGAGTGTAGTAGCCGCATAAAGACCCTTTTCTTTCTCTCTTCACATCATAAATTGCCAGATAAGGCACAGGGATTTTTATTAGATATGAAATGGTAAACTAACAGCAATATTTACAACATTGTACATCATCTAAAAAACATGCCTTGAGCTGTTTGAAGCCTTGTTATACAGTTATTATTGCTGAAAAAATAATTGCATCTGCTCTAAAGTTTGCTCAACTCTATAAAAAAAGTAGTAGAACATGATTAAGAACAAGATCTGAGTTCATCTCATATAACTTTATTCTTTTCTCTGAGTTGTCTTTGTAGGAAGCCTAATCATGATGGTTTGTTTGTTGCTAACAGAAAGCAACTGGTTCCAGATGGGTCTCGCTCACTACTGAACATCTTTCAGAGTGAGCAAGTAAATTTGAGTGGGATCCACTTCAGACATCTCAAGTAGGGAATCTTAGGTCAGATTATAATATTAATACTTCTTCTCTTCTTTCTTTGAGAAGAGGTCAAACTGCATTACCTCCGCAGCTAAAGTAGATGTCTTATCAGAATATAATCATTATTTGCTTTGAACCTGAACATATGCATACTAAAATACTGTAATGAGACCGAGCATATGAGCAACCTGGTCAAGTGGAAGGTGTTTCTACCTAAGGCATGGGTGTTGGGAACTAGATGATCTTTAAGGTCCTTTCCAATCCAAACCATGATGTGATTTTATAAGTGTATTGTAGCAGTGTGATGGCACAGACAGACAGACAGATACAACATATAAATATTTTATGTGACTATTTAAGTTGAAATAGTCAAGGAGAGGGAAGATGAATGTAACTGCTTGTAGGAGACATTCAAAAGATGGTAATTTGCTAGTCAAAGGAGTAGGAAAGCTCAAATAAGAGCAATAGATCATCCTGCTGAATACAAGGAAGATGATTGGCAAAACCGAAAACTAAGATAAGCAGCCAGGAGCAGATAAGGCAAATGGTAACAGCAACAACGTCACATGATGAAACAAGTCTGACTCAGTTCTGACTTCTCTAATCAACTGCTCTGAAGTCTGATCTCAGCTACCACAATCATCAGTGGCTGTAGCCATCAGTGTTAACGATAGGGCTGTGGTGGTGTGCACTCATCTCTGACTTAGGATATAGGTACTAAAGGCTAATAGCTTTGTATGGCCTTAGTGATTAATAATGTGTAAGGATTAACCATTAGCATGTGTGCTATTAAGAAATAAATTAATTCAGCAAAGATTTGATTTAAACTGGACTGATCTTTCAGTCTTCTAAGCACTCCCAACTTAGCCATCTCTAATTCCCTAATGGACATATATTTATATGCATACATTGCCACACTTCCTTTCCTAGGCTTTCTCTACTTTATCTCTATCCCTAGCCAATAGCATGGAATTTCCTTGGGGAAAGTCTTGTACTTCCTGTATATCAGCATATAAACAAAACTTTCAGGGCTCCATCACTTTTTGCTGTCACCCCACATAGCCAAAGATATGATAACACTTTTTAAAAAATATCTCTCTCATACTGATGGTGTTATACAATATAAATGTTATACAATATAAATATTAACAGCTATTTATAGTTCTAATTCATACTTATCCAGTCAGACATAAATGGATGAAAGACTACTGTGACCAGACAACCAGAGAGGAATTGTATAAATTTCAGACAGAATATCTGTGAATAAAAAGACTTGTGCTTAAAATCAGCATGTTTAATTTTGTTTTCCATTTATTTGCTTTCACATTTGAAAGCAAAGAGGGAAAAAAAAAAAAAAGAAAAAATAGACTAAACTAAATAACAACAAGAAAAAAAGAGGAATACCTAGTCTAGTAATGGAAGGTTTCTGAAGGTAATTTTTAGGAAAAATATTCCAAAAATTGAGAAATTGAGAAAAAATAATATTTTCCTGGCTGTGGTGTATCCTTAACTAATACTAGATCCCCTACAGGAAATTGCACATAGTCAATAGCTTTTTACAACTGGATTAAAAAATGTATTAGACAAAATATTCCAGAAAGAGTTTGTCTTGGGAGAATGGTTTAATAGGTTCATTGCATTCCTAACTTGTAAAATAACTGTAGTGGTTTACCGCAGCTGGAAACTAACAACACAACTGCTTGTTCACTCCCCTCCCAGACCCTGGTGGGGAAGAGAATTGGAAAGAAAGGGTAAACATTGTGGCTTGAGATAAGAACAGCTTGTTAACTGAAGCAAAATAAAACTCAACAATAATTATATTATACTAATAATGGCAATAGTGACAATAATAATACTAATCATTATAAGGAAAAGAAGAGACAGAGATAAACCCCAAGAAAATAAGTGATGCGCAACACAATTGCTCACCATCCACTGGCCAATGACCCAACCCTGAGAGTGATCAGCAGCTCTCAGCCCATTTCCCCCAGTTTATGCACTGAGCATGATGTTCTGTAGTATGGAATAGCCCTTTGGCCAGTTTGGGACAGTTGTCTCAGCCATGCTCCCTCCCAGGTTCTTGTGTGCCTCCTCACAGTCAGAGCACAAGGAACTGAAAATTCCTTGATTTCAGGTAAACACTATTTAGCAACAACCACACCATCAGTGTCTTGTCAATATTATTCTAATACTAAATCCCAAAACACAGCACTGTACCAGATACTAAGAAGAAAATTAACTCTATCCAAGCTGAAACCAGGACAACAAAATTTGTGATTAACACAAAACTCAGTGATTTCAGTCTGATTTCTTTAATTCCATATTGTGGAATTTTTTAGTCTTGCTGGTTCTATGAGTGTGGTATTTAGCTCCAGAGACAGATTCTAATATTGTTTTATCATTACACACATATTTTGTTAGGTTAATCTAACTTGAAAGAGGGGAGAAGTTGCTACACACATGCTTCATGAATTGCTGCTCTCAGCTGGGAAAGGGAGAGGGCAATATTTGTGATGTATTCCTTCATGAAGGAGGAAAAAGACACACAGGCCTGTGGACAAATTAGTAATTTTCCATACAGAACCAAATTGCTATGATTGTAAATAGACTCAGGGTCATTGTTTTGACAGCTTGTGAATATGGCTTATTCCATCTCTACATGATTTTTTTTTTTTCTTCTGATATATAACATGGTAGTATGGAAGGAAAATTAGAGACAATGAAAACCAACAAAAGAGTCAAGAGATCTCTCAAAGTACATTTACTTTGGCATAGAAAAGACAAAAATTAAGGGCAACAACTTCAGACTTCAATCCTAGTACACCAGTACCTGTCCAGATCATTGACTTATTTCATCCAAAAAATGGAAGTCCAGCAAATTCAAATTATTCTGTTTGTGACCTTGCATTCTGTTAGAGCTAATTGCCATCATGAGGCCCAAAAATCAAACTCAAAGACCCAATTCATGTTCTGACTGCAGGATAGCTGGCAAAAGAATGTGAGTATAGAAAACCTGGAAAAAAGAGGGACAGACTGTTTTTCTGGAGCTTTTTTTGGAATATCCCTTCAAAAACAGCTGCACTACTTTCTATAGAAGAAAAGTAAAGACTGATCTAATTTAATTTAGGGTTACTTTAGAGGAAATGAAAATTATGTAAGTTGCATAAAATGTTCATGGATCTATGTTGAAAACTGATCTATTTTTTCAAATTTTCTACTTAATGGAAGGAAATAGTTTGGTTTATATCAGATGACATTATGAAGGAAAACCTGCCAAAGCAAACAAAACCTTCTCTGTGTCGGGAGATATTTGCATACTTCATACTACACCTTTTTTTTTTTTTTTTCCAATAAATAAACCCAAAA
>VXBX01004415.1:20156-32358 GCA_013400415.1 Scytalopus superciliaris
AAAAAAAAAAAAAAAAAAAAAGACCAGCCTGTTTAGTTTTTTAATGATGAGCTGCTACCCAAAAGAAACAAAGTGGCATTCTGTTGACACCATATGGTGGCTGAAAAATGGGTTCCATAGTATTCTATTTGTTAGAATGTCTTCTGAGTTTCTGTATCCATAATTTATGTTGGGGCCTTCTCTGATTGCCAAAATATTCAAACGGCTTTATCTTCACAGGATAGCCTGCGTGGGGGGAAGAAGGTTTTCAAAACAGCAGGACCCGAACAATCTCCTACTGCTCAGAGGAGAAATCATTTCCAAGCTTCTGTCCTTCTGGCTGCTTTCATTGTAATAATAATTTACATCCTGTGCGAGGAGACTGTTTGCATTCAGAAGAAATCTAAAATAATAAACAAAAAGAAGGGGAAAAAAGCCCCAACACAACTGCTTATGTTCTTGCATACTAATACAAAAATTTGTGAATATTAAGCATTAATTTAAAGTTGCATTGATTTCTAGGCTGTGACGTAAGTAGATAGCTTAGGCTGTCATATCTTAATGGAAAGTGATATGCAGAGGTTATTGAACAGTGCAGTTTCCAAATGAGTGCCTCTGCAGCTGGCATAGAGAGATCCAGAGTGGCTATGGATAAGCTAAAATAATTAAGAAATATTTCTCCTGGTGTCTACTCTGTTATTACTCACTTTTTAAGAGGTCATAATTTAGGCAAAGATTTAAGTATTACTCTGATTTACAAAAAAATATTTCATATGGTCTTAACATGGTGTATGAGGCTACTTGCATAATGCAGCAGGATATGGATGTTGTAAGCAGTGGGGATCCTGGAATCACATTAAAAAATGATCCAGTCCCTCCTTTCTCACCTTCCTCTTCTCCTCCGATCTATCACAGCTTTGTGCTTGCTGCTGTTTGACCAGTTCTGTTTCCCTCTTGCCTCTGGGATCTTGGCAGGAGCACACAGGATGATGAATGGCCACCTGAGTGTGGGGGGAGCTAAGAAGACCAGCTGCAGCTGGGTTATTAATGCTTAGCAGAATGGGATTACAGGAGAAGGAGCCCACCTGTTGTGGGGATCTTCTTAAGAATTAGGTTAGACCTGTTTGACCCTGAGGTAGCCTGGTCTCAGAAGATTATTTATCCTTGGGAGTAAAATGGAGTTTTATGAAGAGATTCTATTTCATTCCTCAGCCTAGGGAAGCATTCCTTCATTCTTGACCCTCTGGCCATCCCAGGCATACAGCTGAGATACTCCAGCTGAGGTCTGTAAAAGTAATTTAGCCAGTAGCAAACTTGGATCCCATGAAATTGTAGCTTTTATAAAGAAATAGAATGGAAGCTGGATATTCTTCCAGAGCATCTGGCAAAATGATGCTGACAGCTTTGCTTATTCTGAAGATGTACTGGTTTAAAAAATGGCTTCACTGTAATAGAGATTTAGTGATGTGAATATATATTTCTTGTATTATTCTGTTTAATGACACAGTCTTGGAAGTCAGTCAATATTTAAATCTGACATATTCTCTTCCAAATCAAGAGAAAGAACTGTTAGTCTCCTATGGGTATGAAAATAGAAAATCTGTGGCAAAATTAACTTCTTACATTTTTAGAAAAGCATTATATATGGGGGAAATCTCAAAATACTAAAAGTAACTGTATTTAGTCTGGGGAAAAAAAAATCATTCAAGAATTGGTTTTACTTGTGACAATCTAGATATGTATTATAAATAGTTTCAGATAGAAAAAAAAAAAAGGGCCAAAAGTTCTAACAAGAGCAAAAAATATCTAAACATCTACAAATTACTTTCCAACTTGAGATAACCTTCTAAAAAGACTTATTCTAGCCTAAAGAGCAATTCTTTGGGCAATCTGAGTTTAGTGTATGTGAAAGTTTGGCTTGGCTCTCTGCCAAAAGGTAACCCTCACAAGAAAGACTGCCCCCTCCCTCTCCCAAAAAGGCAAAAAGTAGCAGGAGAAAATTGTAGAAAAAATATATTTACATATATTACATTTATATACAGTTAAATACTATGTACAANATTACATTTATATACAGTTAAATACTATGTACAAAGCAACAAGACCCCCAAACAACCCCAACAGAGGACAGGGGAAAAGGGAGACAAAAAAGGGAAAAGACAAACATATATATACAATCTAAACTTAGGAATTAACTCAATAAATAATAAACACAATGGAAAACTCACTACTTCCCTTAGGATTAAAGCAGATTTTTAACCTCTGCCACCAGCCCAGACAAATAGCGCTTGGACAGGCCTCACTCAACACAGATAAGGCCAAAACACCAAGGTCTGTCACTGAGCTAAGCCATGAAGGAAAGAGAGAGAGAAAGAATCTTCTCCCTCAGCTTTTACACCTGATTCTGTAAAGACATGGGATGGACTACTTCCTATGTTTTGATCCCGTTACCAGGGAAGGCCTATAAAAAAAACCCCATCAGAGTGTATCAGATAAATTTTACCCATGTGAGCAGCTTTGTTCAAGTCATTTATGCTAGAAAAAAGATTGAGTCCCCAGTATTCACTCTGGCTAATGACATTACTAAATTAATTTCCTTTTTTTAAGGTTCTGTTTACCTTTCAGACATATGTCTTTTATGTTGATTCATAATTACTATTCTTCATACATATTTTTGCATATAACTGCAATTAAGGTTGAGCCAAGTTAATTCTCAATGTGAAGACAGAATTGTTACTAGAGAGAAGTGTGAGAAGACAGTCAGAAACTTTTTATCCCAAGAGTGATGCTTGTGAAAATACAACACAGAATTCTCCAGAAGTATTAAGATTCATCTTCAGATTAATTTAGGTGTTCACAATGTTGGTGTCAGAATATAATCTCTTATCTGAGGTTCCAGTGCAGCCATTGGGGTTCTCAGGTGGGTTTCTGTTATGTAGTATTGGTCCCTGCTGCTGGTTGGACGCAGAGAGTTTGAGACATCTACAGATGGCTTATAGTATGGCTTGGAAGCCAGGAGAGATTTTTGTCCTTCTGAAGCAATAACTGGAGGCTGGACAAAATCTGAACATGGCATCTCACTTCTGGCAAATAGCATCACTGGAGGCTAAAGATCTGGTTATCCCTGCTTTGTAGCAGAGGCACAAGTTGAGCTGCTCTGTAGGATCCACAGACTGTGCTGATGAGCTCTCCATTCAGTAAAATGGGAGCTGAGACAGGCAATTCAGAGACCTAAGAAAAACTTAGGTCTTGTTCAGCTGCCTAAAAATGAGAGTTTACACATGAACACTTACAGTTTGGAATTTGAAGTTGAATCCCTATCACCTCTAGGACAACAGATGTCCTTTCAGCTCATGGTAAATTGAAGTTCTGATAGTATACACGTTTCCCCCCATTGATGTGAATGTTTTCTTTCTTTCCTTATGATGTTACAGCCATCTAGGACTGTACCTATTTACAGATATTTATCCTGACAAAAAAGATTCAACAGAGCACAGTTTGGTGCAGGTAATTGCAATTGTGTTTTCATCTCAACCTGTAGATAGATTCATTGCTGGAGAGAAGATTCAAGGCAAACAAAATGAGGTGATAAGTTTATCACTAAGTTATTCCAAGTACTGTTTATGTCTCCTCAATCAAACTTTCAGAACTTTTCTCATATACAACATTGATGCTTTTGTTCCCTAGAAAAGCTGCAATAATTTCTTATTAAGGGTACTTCTAATTCTGTTTCTTCATTTTCTATTCTCCTCTTCTTTAATTCCTTTTGAATGCTGCACTGAGAATAGTTGATGAGACAAGATGTAACACCCTTGCAAAACTTTCTTCGTTTTCAGGGCAGGACTATGTGCTCAAGATCTAAGCCTCTTCATCCTTTCTCATTCGTAGCCTTCAAGGTCATATGTGTAAGTATTTCAGTACCAAAATTGCTGCTTGTTTGAGACAGAATTCATCACCTTTCTTCTCTTGCAAAGAAACCCACCATGATTTCAGGTATTAATGGATTAAGAAATTTAAGTGTTCTTGATTAGGGATTATAGAGATGAGACTGGCAATACCCATGCAGTCTAATAATACATTCTGACCTCAGTATATGGATAAGTGAAGACTTGTAGGGCTGAATTTACAAGCTACATATTAGAATGCTTGTGTTATAATTTAGAAATATCTTAGGGCTGGAGTGATGAAGGGATGAGTTGTCTACTCTTAGATTTACTACCAAACTGTGAACACAGAAAGAGGATCAAGAAAAAGACTGATTTGTTGTTTTATTAAAACATTGATTCATGCTTATAAGGTTACTTGAAAATGAAATATTGCAATTAGATCAATTGATACCGGTGTGGGGAAAAGGTATTTCTTTCTGGCTATAAATCCTTCTGTCCATTTGGCTCAGGGCATTTCATATGATGCACCTCCCTTGGTGTGCAGATATTTTGAACACCAGGCCCTGACTTTCTCATCCTTTTTTTATTCACACCTGTTAACTGGGTTGAGCTAACCAAGGCATCAGGCTTTTCAGTGCATCTCCACAAAAATGCTTGTGGGAAGTTCAGATTAGAGGTACACATATAGGCTTTGCTTCTAAATATAATGATTTCAATAAGACCTAGACCTGAATAGTTCTTGAGCTATTATACAGGGAACTCCAACCCATGACATCCATATTATTTTTCCTGTCATAACAGCTTTATATCAGCCTAAAAATCTTGACTTGATTACGTCCATAGACCATTATATCCACAACACCACTGTGCTAGATAATATGAAACATCCAATAAGTGCTACATTTTATTCTTGCTAGCATATGACAACAAACATTTTTTTTCCAGGGCAAATGGCACTGCTTAAAAGAAAAGTCACTGAGAGGATTATGTGGGTATTCAATAACTAAATCCTGAGCAAAACTAAGAAGGATGTCTATTGTCAGGAGGGTCACTCGTAAATCTGCAATATAATTGAAGTTCTGGGATTTCTTTTTTCAAAGGACTTGATTGTGCATTTCACAACACTCTTTTAATGCCAAGGTACTTGTCTTTAATCCAGTGGAGATGCACTGATGTAATGAAGAATGATTTCCAATATTATTAATTTCTTTTATCTATTCTTTTTTTTTTTTTTAATCTGGAAAGATTAGAAAACAAAATTATAATTAATTTATAATAAAGTTGATTCAGTATACAAAGATATGTGTGCAACATAGTTTGTTATGTATTTTGAAAAATAATCAGTTTAAGGCACTATTAAGAACTCTAATTTATATGTAAGACAGAACATTACTTGTGAAATCCTGCCCCCTGACAGCAAAATTGTCATCTGCTTCAGTAGACGCATACTTTGCTGTCATTATCTTAACTTCAAAATAGTTATTCTTCATTATTCAAACAGAAGAAAAATCTTGAACCATAAAAGACTTACAGTAAACCCTTTATCTATAGGGAACACAAGTTAGAGCCACGATCTCCTTCTCTAGGAACACAGTAAATCATACGCACTTTCGAGGATGCCTGAAGTTGGCCTAAAATTTTGTCCTTAGACTCCATGGTAATGCTGGAAACAGGATGAGGCATTGATCCCCAACATGCTTTTCTTCAGACTGGCACCAAAGACCTCAGCAAGTAATGAGTGGAGCTTTCATTGTTCTCTACATCTTCCAAACCAGACTGAGTGCTGCAAATACAGGATGCAGTGCAAGAGAACCTGTTTATGAGACATTTCTAGCCAAATGTTTCCACTTCAAGAAGTTAATTTTTTGGCTGAAATTCAGATACATGTCCAAGCTTTCAGCTAAGTATCCACACCACCAAACTCATCTGTCACTTTGGCTAGCAACAATGGTTTTAAGCATAATCTACATTTTCAGTATCATTGTTAGCAGCAGAATGTTATACTTATTAGACTTGACAGCACATTTAATATGTTTTGCTTTGTAAAAAAGGTAAATATTATTATCTGACAATACACAGAGACCAGAATAGTTTCAGAGATTTGCTCATAGAAAAGTAATTTTCCATTCATAAACACAAACTGATGTGTTAATGAATGAAACATATAAACTGGGTTAATCTACTTTGAAAATAGAAGGATAAGGATTACCTGTGTAATTTGACATTTGATTTTCTTCATTATTGTAAGAATTACCCTATTCTTTTTCAACCTCATTGACACAGTACTTCATTTTGTGAGTGTAAAATCAATGTGTTCTGTGGACAGCATGCTAAAAGTCAGGGTCATAAAAATTTAGGATTCTTATTCAGGATCTTAACTTCAAAGTCTAAATACACCAATCATTTCCAGTAATCAATAGAGAGATATCTGTATGGAAGTAATGTTGCTCTTCTGAGAACTATTGGAAAAAAGGAGGCAGGAAGTGATGCAAAAAGAAAGGGGAAATAGTTCATGCTGATCTATTAGGGACAACTTTAGCAGCTTTCTGAATTTATGAGTGAAGCAGGACTAGAAGAGGAGTGGCACTCCAAAAGATCTGGTCTTATTTGTTCTCAAACTAGAGGATAGGTTCATCCTGTTTATGATCTGAACAGTTTTATTTCAGTGATTTATGTATGGTTTGCAAGACTTCTGCCTTCAGTGTCTCAGCCAAATGGTTACACTCTGAAGGAGGAAGTGGATAAAAGAAAAAAGGGTGTTGAATATAACCTTTGTTAATTATTTAGTTTATTGCCAATAATTTTGTGTTGATGTTGCCTTTTCCTTATCTGGTTTTCACACATTTCCTTCATGGATATTCCTGCATCATTCTCAGCTGTATTCTTTTATTTATTTTTTAAGAAGCTCTCCAAAGTGTCTGATTTCCTTAATCATGGTTGCAGTATTTACAGAAACCACTGGGATCAGAAGACTCACGTATTTTTTTCATTTATTTGGATTCTTATTCCACTATTTTTTTATGTTGTGCATATACAGGTTTTCACCCTTAACATTTGGCTTCTTTGTAGTATTGTCAAGTACTCCATGCCTCTGACACTAAATAGCAATGCTGTAGAACTGAATGGCAGCATCATTAAAGAAATGAAGGACAGGATTTTCCGCAGAAAATAATACTCTTACAAAATAAATAGAAGGTGTGTGTGGACATACATCTTCAGCTGGTTAACATAAAATCTTGAAGGCAATAGAATCAAATGAGTTTGCACTTGACAAATACATGGTTTGAGGTCTGGGTATGCTGTACAAGAGATGGAGGCTATTGAGATGTTAAAGGTAGTGTGATTCCTCTAAAGATTCCAAAATTGGGTGCGTTGTAGAACAGACAAATGGGTTATGAGACTGCTCATCAGAAAGATTTGGAAACCCAGTTTCAGTCAGTAGGGGACAGTTGATACCATTTTTCTAGAAACAGGAAGAATGGGAGTTTCAGACTGGTGATCCAAGGGTGGGCTTTAAAGCGAATCACTAGGGCCATAATTACAAGTTCCACGATCACTATGATTAAAATCACAGCAATATATACCATCTTGTGTTTTGGTTTTTTTTTTTTTTTTCAAATGGCATTAGATTTTCATTTTCCTCCCGAGCTGTTTCAAGCCAAACCCTTACTGCTACATAGCATGGGCTATCATCTTTGTTTCACTTTCCTTTAGACTCTGCTGGTTGTGATGAATTTGTTTTCTACCTCATCATTTTGGTTTGAGAGAAGGACCATATATTTTCAAGACAAAAACAGTCTACTTAACAGGAGGCTAACTGCTACATAAGTATGAAAACACCATGCAACCTGAAAATAGAAATTCTTCTAAAAATAATTTGCAAATTTTGACCCTAATCATCAGTCTGATTATGATAGACTGATGATAGCCATCATAGTCTGATGTTTTGGTGAGTCTAATCAAAATATGTCCCTTGAATCAAAAATAAAAATAATGACTATGCTTCTTAAAATAGTTTTGTGAGATGCCAGCTATTTTGACCATATATTAATAAACAGTAAAACAAGAATAAACCATAACTTATTAGATGGCCAAATCTTCTTATTAATGAGTAGCTTTAGAAAGCTACTTCTTAATGATGTATTTAAGTTCTAGAATAAACAGTTTTATTCCTTTTAATCACCATGCAATGTGTGGCATTGATTGTCAGTATAAAGATATGTCAGGCCTCAGGCCATCCTTGTATATCAGTTGCCATGAATTCTGCTGAAAACATCAGTCATGAAACTTCTTAAGACTAAAATCAAACTTCACAGGCATCACAGCAGATGTGTGAACAAAGGAAATCAACAGCTGGGTTTGTTAAGGGAAACCATATGAATACATACAGAGCATTGACTCGTTCTCTTCATTTTCTTATCAGTCTCCATCTTATCCACAAAATTCCTTTCTTCTTCCCCATGTTCCCTTTAGGTGTGATCCTCAGCAATTCTACACACTCAAAACACTTTCAGGTAAAAGGAGAAAAAATATTTTTCACTGGAAGAAGTTCTGTAATTTCTGATCATCATGAGATAAATTGCATGCCACCTAGTCCCACCTAAAGGAGACTTCAGAACACCCTCTCCTTCGCCTATGACTCCAGTGAGACCCTGTTAGGTGCACACAGTGAGTTTCTCATACCTGAAAGATCTTCTTTCTCAGGTTATCCACTGCAAGCTGCATGAATTTTCCTTCAGATCCACACAGAAAGTAAAGTCACCATTCTTTAACAGAGATACTCGGCTCACACAAAAGAAAAGCTCTCCAAGGCTTTCCAGCTTCCAGACGCTAATAATACCTGTTAGTATGCAGTGTCACCATATGTAATCTGTCTAAATCTTGGCCTGGATTAAGCAAGAAAGGAGCAGATTGATGACTATTCTCCTACCATATTGATTTCAGCTGAAGTTTGTTGAATTTGTTGCAGTTCAGTATCTGCCATGAAGAGTGTCTTTCAGAAATATCTTGTTATCTTACTCCAGTAGCAGTATAATAAAAATAAATCTCAAACATTCTTCAGTTTGTGTATGTGTCAGCTTTATACCTGATGGTTTGGTTGTTCACCTGAAGTTTACCAGTATCAAAATTGCTTTGGGAGTCTCGTGCTACCTGGGAGTGTTAAGAGATTCCCAGCACAGCTGTTATCAATGTCGGAAGGAAGACTATTTCTGCCATTTTTGGTGACATGCCTATACTAAAAAAAGACAAATATTTTAAAGAAAAAAGTAGGTGTCATGGATATTTTGACACCTCTAACAAACATCCACTTAAATTCAATTCTAGCACTGAACAGAAATTCCTGTTTTTTTCAATGTGCCTAGAAGAAAAGAAATATCATGGACAGTATGGAAACCAGGGGTTAAAGGAGCAACCTTTGGACATCTGGAGGGGAATATTTGTCTTTTTTATTTGCAGGTCAAATTTTGTGCCTTTTGGCACAGACTTTTGAAGTATTTATGTTAGTTTAGTACAGATGTTATCTGTCTGTTTTGTAAAGGGTTCATGTTTACAAATAAATAGAGCATGAAAATAAATTTATAGTCAGGTCTAATGGACAAACAGAACAGATGACAATCAGAAGTGGCTGGAATAGTGGAAAGTCCTGAATTGAGATGGCTTTTAGTTTCCTCCACTTTTTTGTTTCCATTCCACATGCAGCTACTTGTCTCACTTGATTGTTCTCAGATATACTACAGGGGATGGTTGAATTGCAAAACTCAAATGGAAATAAAACTGGAACAATCTGAAGGAAATAATGATACAATGTGGTCTGAATTTGGGGATTTGTTCTTTCATTTTCTGTGAAGTGAAATCAGATATACAGCAGTTTAGAGAATTATACATTCAAGAGCTGAAGCATCTTCAAATTATCATCTTACTTTAAACTTCTGCAGTTGCATCACAAAAGAAATAATGGTGTCTTCTCATTCCACTTGCTGACACCTCATTTCTGTTTTATAGACTTTCTAATGGCAGATGCATGTCCAGTCAGGGTGTTTCATGTTGTTGGACTGTTATGTTCACTATGTATTTATATATTTTCTCTGGAATTGGATCAAGAACAGCACAACTGAGGCCAGAAAGCTTTTTCAGGAATGTATTGTAACTTGTCAATCCCTGTCCTAAAGAGACCACAACCTGACCTGTGACATCTCACCAGTGTCTGGAGCAAACACAGGAGTTATCAGAGGATGGAGGGGGCAGTATAAGAAAACTTGTAGATGGAAGATTGCTACATTAAGCTATACCACAATGAAAATAAGGACAGTTGAATTTTAAAAAGAGTGTGATATCTCTGTAAAGGAGGATCAGGACAAAGAACATTTTATCTGGACACAAATAAAAATATGGGACCTGATGCAATGCCCTCATGAGTGCTGAGGAAGCTGGACAATGTCATTGTGAGGCCACTCTTGCTAATTTTCAAAAGCTCATCCAGTTGGGAGAGATTACGTGATCAGGAAACATTGACGAGTGGAAGAAAGCAAATGCCACTCCTATATTCATGAATGTCAAGAAGGAGGACCCAGGAAATTACAGGGTGGTCATTGTCATCTCAATCCCTGGGAAGTTGATGGAGTGGTTAATGATGGAAATGATTTTCAAACTCATGAAGGACAAGGTTATTGGGAGCAATCATACTTTATGAAATGGAAATGTTTGATGCACCTGATAGCTTTCTAAAATGAAATTGTTAGCTCAGTGGTTGAGGGGTGTTCAGTGGTTTTGTTTCTTTTGATTTAGTAGGGCTTTAAATACTGCCTCCCATAATATTCTCATATTAGCTAGAGAAACAGAGCATTACCAGCAGGCCAAGGGAGGCGATCCTTCCCCTCTCATGAGTCCTGGCAAGAACCATTTGAAATGATAGGTGCAGTTCTGGGCACACCAGTGTGGAAGAGAAATGGGAACACTGAAGTAAGTCCAGCAGAGGGCCAAGAAGATAATTAAGGTATTGGAGCATGTGACCTATAAGGAGAGTCTGAGAAATCTGGGACTGTTCAGTCTGGAAAAAAGAAGGCTCAGGGGAGTTTCATCAGTGCACAAATCTGATGAGGAAGTGAAAAAAGACAGCCAAGCTCATTGATGTCTCTTAAAATGGGCACGGTTTTAAATACAAAATCCAATGTAAACATAATAAATAATTTTCTTTATTGAGAGGACAGTGAGAAACTGGAACTGGTTACCCAGAGAAGTTGAATCTGCAACTCTGGTAGTCAAAACCTGACTCGACATTTTCCTGAGCAACCTGCTCTGATTTAACCTGCTATGAATCCAAGAGCTTTGGACTAATACATCTGCAAAGAGACCTTCCAACCTCAGTTGTTCTGTGATTTTGTGATATAATACCTCTATACAGTGCAGCTTTTTACCAATTCAACTGCAAGTGATTCTGGGTTCATTAACTAAATGGAACATCAACTAATGACCTACTCAAAGGCACAAGAATCTTCCACAGAATAAAAATATTCCCAATGATATTTCAAATTCAGAAATTCTAAATAGCTGGTGATTATATTTTTGAGATTGTGATTTTAATTGTCTTAGACGTTTATGAAAAATTGTCTTTGTTCATTTAATATGTTGATTATTTTACAGTGAATAGTATTTTTGGAAATAGTTATGCATTAGTTTTTGTATCGTGTATACAACTGAGGAAAATTGCTGTTTGACTGCGTGAGAATTTAGTTGCTTTATCAAAAATACTGTTGCATTTCTGTTTGTTTATATGGTTTTCCTTTTTACTTCCAAATTTAACTTTGTTTACTGATACTATTTTGTAAAGTTGTTTCTAATCACTGCAGAATTAAGTAGTCACTAAGCATCTCTTGAAATTCTAAAAATAACAGAAAAGTCACAGGAATGTGAAAAGTGATAAACTTGAATGCACAGCTGAAGCTGTGGGAGAAAGATACACATATTTGATGGGGAACTTCCATCTTCTCCTAATTTTCTCACATTTTATGAATCATTATGCTTTTTAGTGAATTTTCTATATAAACAGAATATGAAGTCCTAGGGAACTTTGATTTCAAAATGTCTTTGCAGGCCTAAGTTAACTCAGTCAAACTATCCCGACATATTTATGTTGTTTGAGTTCTATATACACCTCTTTGAAGAGAATCATTGAAATGTTTCTTATTTGGCTGTAGTTTAGGGACTAAAGAGATCCAAACAACAACAGGTTTTATGGTGTTTAGAATTATCTAGGCAGTATAAAGCAAACAAAAACAGTAACAACATTTGGACTGTGATTAAATTTCTTGTTCTTCTTGTTGCCTGAAATACCTAGG